>PVJL010008530.1:0-65941 GCA_004026885.1 Lyroderma lyra
ATGTTAAAATGTAAAAATTCTAAATTTATGTGCTGTACAAAAATATGCAGTGAAAACTCTCAGTTCGAGGCAAAATGCAGTAAACACACCTTCTCCCTATATCTCCTTTAGTTAAGGAAAGCTAACAGCCAAGGACATTATACATAAAACAAACATAAGGAGACTCTGAACGTTGTAGAGAAGGCAGAAGACTAACTAGGAAACTTGGGACCCAAGGATTGACATGGTGCTTCCCAAGATTTTGTTTTCGACCATACATACTCTGAACTGAGTGTTCAAGAGGCTGGCATTCGGAAACATGAACAGAGAAAAAGAAACAAAAAGGACTTCCAATTAAGCCTGATCTTTCTAGTCAAAGGTCCAGGAAGGACAGCATAGCAAAGTAGAGTAATTTTTGACAGCACTTCCCTACTCTGGGCAACCCCATAGGAAATTACTCTGGCCCTCCAAACTCATCTCTGCCAGAAAAGATAAAGTAGAAAGCTGAGATGTTTTTTGGTGAGGGGAGGGGGTAGTTCCCTGGCTGGGAATCGAACCCAGGCTGTGGCGTTGAGAGTGCCAAACCCTAGCCACTACACCCCCAGGGAACCAACCCCCTGAAAGCTGAGATTTTCAACCTTTCTCAAATGTAGTTAAGGACCCTTTTCACCTGCAAAATTAGTGTCAGAGAGACCACCTGAAGTGGTAAACTTTTTATACCTGCCTGGCATTAACGAGACCCCCTCTTGTCGGTGGGGGCCATGTGAGAAGTGGCCATGAGGTAGTGCCTCCTCCTCCATAGGATATCAATGGAGAATAAGTAGGGAACCAGAATTTCTACTCCCCTCTAGCAGTAAGGAGTCTAGTTCTTCTCTTCTCCAACTGGTGTTGCAGAAACATCCAGCTGAAACATTAATCCAGAATAACATAACAGAATAACCAAAATGACCCCATGATATAATCAAACCATCAGTCATCACTATAATGCTTTAATGAGTAATCAAACATTCTAGAAACAATTGAAAGAATAGAAAGTCTTAGCAAGTAAATTGGAAATATGAAGAAAAACTAAATAGAAATTTTAGAATTGAAGAACACAAAAATCATAAAACATTCAAAGGATGAGTTAAGTATCAGGATAGAGAGAACAAAGGAAAAAATTGGTGAACTTGTATAAAGGACAATAGAAATTACCTAATCTAAATAATTAAGGCACAGTAATATGAGGAATCATTCACTTTTTTCTATCTCTTCTCCTTTGAATAGTTCTTTTCCTGAATTTAGTCTTTGAACATAAATATGAAGAGTAGCTCCTTACAGGCAAATTTCCTCATAGGCCCTATAAACACCCCCTCATCCACATACAATCACTTACATACAACAGACAAAGTAACTTGTATACACGGAGTCCCACCCCACCCTAACAATCTCAGTCAGGCAAAGAAGTAAAAGATATGGCTACTTTCATGAAAGAAAGTAGGGAGTGGGGAGGTGGTGAAGGAAAAATATAACAAGACTAAAACCAAAAGTTATGCAGCAATAAATTATCTTATGTCATGATATAGAATATGTATGTAAGGAGCAAAGTAAATATAAAGGGTCAAAAGAGTGGTAAGAAATAAAAGCAGAAGTAAGAAAAAAGAAAACTATACATAGGAGAGGTTTAGGCCAATTACAAAATTGGCCTTCTTTGTTATGAGTATTCTAAATTGTTTAATTACTAGATTCTGGCATTCCTTACTGACACCAGGCTTCCCTCCAGCAGGGAAAGAATTAATAACAATGAATGTTATTTCCCCTGACCCAAGAAACATACGTTAATGAGACTTAGGCAAAAGAGTATTATACCAGAGATAATAATGAATTGGAAGTATGACAGCTGTTTTCTAGTCACACAACCTAAAATTTTTATAAATCTGTTAACATGATCTTTCAGACAATAATTTTCTGGTTGACAGACAATAATTTTGCTATGAGATACCCTGGTGCCCTTGAAATCACATCTGTTTTTGACTACAAGGTTGAGCACAAATTTAGCTGTTATCAATAAACATGGAACCAATAGCATCATAGTGTGAAGAAAATACAGAGGGCAATATTTTAGCTCTGATTCCTCTCAGTGGTGGAAATTAATTAAGGCCTACACACTCTTAGTGCAGGACTTGGAATTCATTTTTCAAAAGAAAATAGAAGAAATTGTTACTATTAATACATGAATAAGAGAGAATAACAATAATAAGCATGATTTGTTAAGCATTTATTGTGAGGTATTGTGCCCACTGCTTTATAAGTACATGAATTATCTCCTTAAATCCTGAGAGAGCTCGATGGGATATGGGATCTCTCACTCAAATGAAATGTCCATTTTGGGATGAGGAAACTACAGCTTAGGAGGTGAAATAGTTAACCATAGACTCAGCATTTGGTAGAGTCAAGTCATAGCAGAAACTCAGGTCAGCTGACTAAAGAACCTGTGTTCTTAACAATAGCTTATTTTCTTCTCAAAGTGTTCTCACTAGAATTTTGGCATTGGCACAGTGAGCAGAAAGAGAGATTTGACGTGGAAGGAAGATACCTTCTCAGGCTTTTTATGCACAGATCATCAAACTCCTTGTAATCAGGTCAAAACACTGCTCAATCAATGACGTGTTTATCAGGGTATTCAGAAGTCCCACCTTTGCTCCATTTTCCTAACATTAATTCTGCTTGTACTACAATTCCTAAGGCATGAAATGGAATCATTTCTTGTACAATTAGAAACACTGCTTTAAATGCGAAAGCCCCCAGTGCATATCACACATCAACTTAAATAAGCTTTTTTTTTTTTTCTTCCCTGAATGACAGTAGGACTACTTTCCAGGGAGCAGATGATGAGTATGATGGATAATGAGGAGTGAGGAGTGAACAGAGACAAGGCTGTACACCACAGTAGGGGAACTAGAATGTGAAAAGGGGAAGCCATGTGTGCCCAAGATAAACTCAATATTGTTTGTAATTGATCTAGGGACAATCCTGTAAAGAAAAATTCCATTATAAGAATGAAATTCAAAAGCAATGTCAGTAAGAACTACAGGTGTGTTTTTTGGAATCATGATTATAAATACCTTGGGAAGAGTTTGTTGGATGGTTATTCAGACATGAGCAACAAAAGAACGCTATGTGAGCTTTAGATATGCAGCCACTTGTGATTTATTTCAAAAAAGCCTGCCAGAGAAAATTACAATACTCTCTGGCTTGCTTTTGCAGTTACACCAGTCAGCAGGCCAAGGATAAATACCACTTAAGCACTATTTAGAAATGAAATGGCTACTGAAAAGGATATAGTTGTATGTTAAAGGGACACTAAGCCATTTTGAGTCAGCTAAGTTAGCTCATGGGGCAAGAATAAATGAATGCAAGTGTGAGACAATATTCTGGTAGATACAGTGTTTTCACAGAGTCTCTGACAATATGGAAAGGCCACCAAGGAGACTGTGAACTGTCAAATCTCAGTCATAAATGTATGTCTAAGTAGTATTTAAGTTGCCTGATATTTGAATACATCAAGTAAAAGACAGCATCCTAGGGTCAAAGAAAAGCATATGGCATTTAATTGCTCAACACAAAAGAGAATGAATAGAAAAAGAAAACAGATCAAGTAACAGGCTTAATTAAAATATTTTTTTACTCTTACAGAGGAATAAACCAGAGAGTTAAAAAATAAATGTGTTTGCCCATTAAAGCTAGAAAAATAGAGAGAGATAAGGAGGAGAAAGAACAAATACAAAAATACAAGCATACAACTGTGGACAAAGTAGCATGAACTATGAAAAAAGGAATTAGAAGCACGATCGATTGCTATTTTTTTTCTTTCAAGAAAAGCAATAATGTTTTAAAGAGGTTTTAGTAAATGTAATCTAAGATTAATGTCCAATTCCTCAAGTCACATCTTTGAAATCTGAGGATCCATTTCATGTGGCTCACCATGAAGTAGAGCATGGTGACGAGGATATAATCTCAGCTAAATACTAATATTAGGAGCTATCCCAGTATATAATGTTCCCTGGTTCAATAGGTATGATAATAATGCATTTTTCACTCTCATTTTAGAGATTTGAAGTACATTAAAAGACATTCTAATTGACCAATTCTTTTAAGGAAGCAATTTTTAAAAAGTCAAAATAAGACTTAACTTCCAGGTCATGGGTTGTAATGCATTTCTTGCCATAAACATCTAGAAAACTGTAGAAAAGTTTCAATATTTGAGACTGTAAAAAAGGCAGCATGGGGATATGATCACTAAAAAAAAGGTAAACAAGTGATACAACCCATATGATCACCCCAGCTTTCTGCCTGGTGGTAATTTCTAAACTTCTGTATAAAGACTAGGACCCAAACAGAGCCCAGCACTCTTCAGACATTATGTCAAACAGTCTGGAGGCATAGACTGGAATTTGGGCAGTATGGGCCAGAATTTTAAGGGCAGAATACCAGAAAGAACATAATTAAACAGAGAAAAAGTTGTAGAAATCCTCATGGGTCTTCTTAAAATTTAGACCAAATATCAGAATGAACATGCCTAGGGTAAAATTCTATGATAGTGAGCAAGCAGACAACGTCTATGGAAACAAAAATTACTGAGGAACTTGAGGGCAACCAATTCCCAGAAGTTACTTAAGTATCATTTGTTTTACCATCCAGAATCAAGAAACATAGTTGAATATAAAAGACAATTAGTATGTGCATAAATATGGATTATTATATGTGTATATATGTATACACGTACACACATATATACATATATACATATGTGTGTGTGTATATACACAATTAACATATCTCCTTTGCCTGTCAGCTGAGAGGACCTAGAAGTAATGACATCCAAATAGCAAGAAGCACGCCCAGGGCCCAGATCTTGATTTCTATTACAGTCTCCAATAAAAGGAACCAGGACTTACCAGAGAAATATCTGATTCTAGGGAGGGTGAAGAAATATATAAAATGAATCTTAGTGCTAGAAAGTAAGAAAGAACTCCTCCCTAAAGAACAAAAACAAAACGAGAACAATTACGGGGTTATAGCAGAGGAATATAGGAGCCAACTGAAGGAGATAGTGTGGTCAAAGGTGAAACAATTTATCAGCCAAGTAAATAAAATAGTAGTAGATTACAGCTCAAAGTATGAAATAAATATCAATAAGTCCATAATCATATAAAGGAATATTGAATACATAGCAAACATTGAATAAATATATGGGGCAGGTTAGACAAATTTCCCAGGCAGAATTTTATAAAATCGCCATCAAGGAGATGAGGCTTCACTGCCCACATGTTAGTTTGAGCTGCACATAGTGTCTTCCTTCTAAAGAGTATATATGGAAAGGAAAGAAAAATAGTAACTTCACAGAGTACAAGTCTGACAAACATTTCATGTGTGGTAATCAAGTTTAACATCAACAGAAATAAGTTATATTGATACTATGTACTCTGGATATGATGTGATGAGAATTGAACTTTATTTCTGGGGACATTCTCCAAATAACATATTCTCTTTCTAATCATAGAAAAATAGATACATTCCAATTAAGGCACTTTGTGGCAAACATAGCATATTAACATGTTAATAAGAGGGAAACTAGATTTGAGTTTTGCAGGAACTCTGTTCTATCATTGCAGTATTTCTGTAATTCTAAAAAGATTCTAAAACTAAAAATTTATTAAGTATTATTATAATATATTGTTGGCTTTATAAATGGGCAGAAATGAAATGTATGACAAAAATGACAAGTATAAGAGGAGGAAAAAGGAAGTATGCTATGGCAATGTTATATTAAAAGTGAAGTTGTATATCATTTTTTAAAAATTAAGTTATGATATTATACAAGTTCATGATGCACTGTAGAATTGTAAACCTGGAATCTATGTAATTCTTGCTAACAAATGTCACCCCAATAAGTCTAACAGTAAAAAAAATAATAATAAAAATTGAAAAATTGAAAAAATTAAGTTATGAAAAACAAAAACAATAAAACATGGAAAATTAAGATTACATAGTTCCAAAGGAAATAATAGCCCTATGATAAATTTAAACCAGGCACAAAATTGATTACATTAAATTCAAAAGCTCTAAACAATCCAACAAAGATATGTATTTTCTTTTTCTAATCTTTTTTAGTTTTGTTAAAATATATTTGACATACGAGTATAACATTGCATAAGTTCAAGGTGTACAGCATAATAATTTGATATGTGTATATTTTGGGAATCAATAATTTCATATCTACCATCTTATATAGTTAATTATTTTCATTATGATGAGAACTTTTGAGATCTCCTCTCATAGCCACCTTCAAATATCCAAAAGCATTATTGTCTATCATGTTGTACATTATATCCCTAGAACTTATTTATCTTATATCAGGAACTTTGGACCTTTTGACCACCTTCACCCTATTTTACAGACACAAATCAGATTTCCATCTCTAGTTCAGTTTCTTAGATTCCACATATAAGTGGAATCGTGCAGCATATATCCTTTTCTGTCTTATGTCACATAGTATCATGCCCTCGAGGTCCATCCATGTGTCATAATGACAGGATTTCATTATTTTTTATAGCCAATAAGTCTTCCTGTGTGTGTGTCACATTTTATTAATTCATTTATCTAACTATGGAAACTTAGGTTGTTTCCACGTCTTGGATATTGTAAACAATGCCTCAGTGAAAACAAGAGTGCAGATATCTGCTCAGGATACTGATTTTGTTTCCTTCAGGTATATATATATATCCAGAAGTGGAATTGCTGGACCATACGGTAGTTCCATTTTTAATGTACCAAATTACATTTCACCAACAGCGTGCAAAGTTTCCTTTTTCTCCATATTCTTGACAGCATTTATTTCTTGTCTTTTTATCTTAGTCTTTCTAAAAGGTGTGAGCATCTTTTTATGTACCAGCTGGCCATTGGAATGTCTTTTTTGAAAAAATACCTATACACATTCTCTGCCAATTTTTTTTCAGTGAGTTTGTTTGTGTTTGATATTGAGTTATAGACCTTCCTTATACGAGGGCTGTCCAGAAAACAGCCAGCCTAAATGCCTCTATTTTTCAGGTTACATAGCTGGACACTTTAGATATTAACCCCTTTATCAGACACGTGGTTTTCAAATAATTTCTCTCCTTCCACAGGTTGCTTTTTCATTTTGTATATTGTTTCCTTTGCTGTACAGGAGCTTTTAAATTTGATTTTGTCCACAATTTTATTTTTTATTTTGTTACCTGTGTTTTAGGTGTCAAAAAAGTCATTGCCAAGACTGATGTCAAGAAGTTGTCTGCCTATGTTTTCTTCAATGAGGTTTAGTGGTTCAGGTCTTAGATTTAAGTCTCTAATCCATTTTAAGTTAGCTTAGGCAATGATAAGTACAATGGTGAGGAAGTACTTATGAAAGTCCCTAGAACAGTCACATCTATTTTAAACTTAGGATAGTGGGCCTCTTGGAAGAATTAGTTCTAAACTAAAATAAGAAATGTATAGTAAGGATAAATTAGCCAGAGAGAATGAAAAGACCTGGATATAACAATGTCAAAAAGAACCACCATCTAAAATTTATAACATTTGTCAAAATAAAATACAAGAAAAAATTTAAATGGTAATTTTTCTCCTAGGGATGTGTGCATATGGTGTGTGCGTGTGTGTAGAAGGGCTGTCCAGAAAAAATCCAGCTGTAATTGCCTCTAATTTTCCAAATTACATGACTGGATACTTTCTAGGCAGCTCTCATATATCTACACACATATACACACACATATACATAAAAGTATACATATCAACAACTATAGTTAGCTGTTTCATTAGCACTAAATATATTTAGATAGCTATTTACTAAATTTTATATAGCCAAGATACTTCTTTATATCTAGAAAGAATTTCAGAGGAAAACGAATGCAGATTATCCACTTGCAGGGATAATTCAGAACCACATGGAAAATGAACAAAGAAACTATGGCAAAGTGTTTCCTCTGTTTGCTGACAAGAAAGAGGGCAGTGCCACATGCTTTTGTGTACATCACCCTCGGAGGGCAGTGCCCTATGCTCACACGTATGTCACCCTTCTTGGCCCTCTGTATAAGGCACTGTCCCAAGGGGTATGCTGAAAGGGAAAGGAAAAAGCAGCCACGACATGACCATGAGGATGTGGTGTGTTTTCTCTGTTCACAGGGTTTGTTAGACCATCCCTGCCCTGGCAACCACCCAGAACAGCTGCTTTCCCCTGGGATGAAGGTTTTTGTGATATTCTAAGACAAAATCTCCCCAATAAGTGAGACGGTGGAGTGAAGGTGAGTGGACTCGTTCTCCTCCTAGGATGGCTTTAGGGAAAGGCAGCAATTCTACCTTACGTTAACAGTCATGGAATTTTGTCCTCACTCTCTCTCCTGTGCCACTACATTCTAGTAAAATGGATGAGCATCTGTTTACCTTTAACTGAAATTCTTCATATTTAGAAAAGCAAGACTAAGAGAATAAGAAATTTAAAGACCCTGTTGCTTAAAGTTTCTTTTATTATGGTTCAGTGAGTGATTAAATATCTATGTTGTTCAAGTATCAAAGTTGATGTCTGACTTCTTAGGTATATATCAAGACTATACAGGGAGTTCCCTGGTGGTGTAGTGGCTAGGTTTTGGCATTCTCCACGCCACAGCCTCGGTTCGATTCCCAGCCAGGGAACCACCAAAAAAAAAAAAAATACTGTATATATGTTACAGTTTGGGCCAGATTTATGTTGTATCATCCCAGGAAGTGGCAAAAATGAAAAAAAAAAAAAAAGCGTTTCACAAACATAGAAAGTGACCCATTATGATTTACAGGCTCTGTAAAGCCTGTTGAAAACTTACATTGCTTTATTTATCTTGAATGCAGACATCAAGAATAAATGGAGAACGTATTACAGAGCCAATCTCAAGATGCTTTGGTGTCTTGGCCATATTTTCTTTATATAATTTATTAATACATTAATTTATCTATATTTAAGACTATACTTGGCTCTTTCTAAAATTGTCACTCAAATATGTTTTAAAGAATTAATAAAATACTATTTGTTTATATTTACCAATCAATGTATATAGAAAAAAATAAAGGTTCATAAAACCAGATTCTACTATTGCAATTAATGCCATATAATTATTTCATGTCATTTTTAATGCTTTTCTTGACAGTCCTGCTTCCATCAGAAAAAATATTAAAGCAGGAATAAAGTTAATAGCTGTGTTCAATAATTGAATCACAAGAGAGAAGTTAAATATTTTTCTCTTCACTGTTTTTAGGCAAAAATAACTTGAGATAATACGTTTGGAAAAATCTTTTATTGTTGGAACACTCTGAAATAATTGTCTAGGTTTGTACCAGAGAAAAACAAAAAGTATGATTGGTAGTATTATCCCCTACTTTAATATGTAAGATAAAACGTCGGGAAGGTGTTTTAACTATTCCACATTCCATGTACCAGGCAGTACCAAGATATAAACCCAGGTCCATTTGACTCCAAAACTGAGATGTATTTTCCCACCACACTGTGGTGTGTGTTAGGTAAATGGATTGATGATTTTCTCTTTGTCTTGTAATATCACATAGACAGAGATGCATTTGAGAAGGTTTTGAGATGCATTTGAGATGCATTTGAGAAGTTTCCTCCAAAGGTCTTGCGATATTGAGCCCCAGTTACCCACCTATCTTAATAGTCAATTCTTGTGATTCCTTTCTTCTTTTCTCTTTCACTTGCACAGTCCTTCACTCCTGTTACCTGTGATTATTTTTCAAATAAAGTGCCTTCGTGGAAGCCTTGGTTTGAGGCTTTGCTATCGTAGATACTCTTCCCTTTTCTCCTCACTTTCCTTCCAGTGCCCCACACCCCAAAATTATTGAATCAAGTACTTGCCCATGAACTTTTGTCTGAGAGTGTTTCTAGAAAAGGGTAAATACAGTAAGTATTTGTTGTTAGTAGGAACTTCCTTTCTTCCATTGCTTTCCTTCTCCTCCAATCCCCCCACCCCCGTCCATGCTGGCCTCCCTTCTCCGATTGGCATCCTTTACCTTCTTGATGGGCAGTGAGTATCATCATGTTCCATATTCCTTTCCTATGAAAACCTGACCTCATAGAAGGATACAGTAATTTGATTTGCTCTGCAGATTGAATTACTAGTATGACAGGGTCTTATGCCTCTTTGTGGAAATTGTACTTTAACACAGGAGCTGGACTGGACCCAATGTTCTAAAATTTTATTATAGAATTTTAGTTATTTTTAATATCGAGGATAGAAGATTTTTAAAGGTTGATGGTATGAACAGGAACTTGTGTGAAATCCTGGCTAATAACCAGTTATCTAGTCTTCCTTCTTTAATACTCTATGAAATAATTTAAAATGATATATATTCAGATAGCTTTCATTAATACATGTATACCTAGAGTTATATATATTTTTTGCATTTCATTCAAACTCGAAAGTTTATAGAATATAATTTTCTGAAGTCCGAAGGCCCTATTTTCTCAGCCAACATGACAATTTTTTTCTGAATGGTTGTAGTTTTCATTAGGTAAATTTAGTTCTTTCATGACACATGAACAACTATCTACTATAGCATTATTTTTTAAAAGAACAATAAAAAATGTTGGGAAAGGAAAAGCAACTCAGGTAGACAGAAAAAGATTCCCCTAGCCTATTCAATATAATTAAATAGCAATAAAAAAGAAAAGGAATCATGCAATCTGCATAAAAAAACTCAGATGGCCAATCGGATGCCACTATTTGTTTACTGTGTCAAAATTCAAACACTAAGTGGTAAACATGGCATCATTTTCACTGTTGTTAAGACCACAAAAACGAGGAAGAAACTGTTTGATCACACAGTCTGTGATGTTTCCCCACTGCAAGCTAACTTGCTCAGATATCATTGTGCCAGAGTAAACAGGAAATCACTCCAGACAAATAGCATCAGTGCATCCTGTTCCTAAAATGCCTGTTGAAGTTTTGTAAATAAAAACAAGACTTTAGTAAGTTACATCCATTGTAAGTAAAAAAAAAAAAAAAAAAAAGGCTTCGACAACCTCTCATTAATTTCTATATGGTCTCTCAATAAGCCAAAAAAAAAAAAATCAATTTTCCAAGTTACAGTTCACTCTCAGAGTTCAAGGAGATATGACAGAGATGCTAAGAAACCAAGTTTAACAGAGGAAAAGATTATTTAAAATACCTGGAAAATCAAGAGGTTTAACTGCTTAAAGTAATTTGACAAATGTGAATTTTTATAAAATTAAACCCACACATGGCAAATTTCAGATCTCCTGTATCCTTGCCCTGACTCAGACAAAGATACGTTAGAGGGCTGGTGATATTCTCTGAATAGATGCTGCAGCTTTTATCCCCAAAATTAAAACTAGAGATTGATGCAAAATAATTGAATTCATTAATTTTGAGAATTTCGACAATCATTTAAAAAAAGAACTCTACCCAAAGGAGCTGAAAACTTATGTCCACCTAAAAACCTTCACAAATGTTTATAGCAGCTTTATTCAGGATTGGAAGCAACTAAGACATCTATCAGCAAATAAACAGATAAGTAAACTGGGATACATCCTGATTATGGTATAGTATTCAATGCTCGAAAGAAATGAGCTATTAAGCCATAAAACACATGAAGGAAACTTATGTGTATGTTACTAAGTGAAAGATGTCAATCTTAAATGGCTAAACTATATGGTTTCCACTATATGACAGTCCGGAAAAGGCAAAACTATGGAGATATCAAAAAGGTCAGAGATTGCCTGGGAGGCAGGGATGGGGGAGACTAACAGAGCACAGAGAATTTTTAGGGCAGTAAAAATACTCTGTATGATATTGTAATGATGAAGATATGTCATTATACACTTGACCAGACACATAGGATATATAACACCTGGTAAACTATGGACTTTAGTTGATTATGCTGTGTCAATATAGGTTCAACCTTGGTTTAAAAAATTGTACCACTCCGGTGATTGATCTGATAATGGAGGTGTTATGCATTTGTAGGCACAAATGGAAATCCTTGTACCTCCCTCTTAGATTTGTTGTAAACCTAAAACTGCTCTAATAGAAATAAACTTTAAGAAGTGTTGAAAAGTACTTGAATATTCAAAGTAGGGATTTTAGAAATGGAATACACTATCATCTACATAATCTAATATTGCTTAGGCATTACAATGATGATGATGTACATTTGCTGGCCTAAACACATGCTCTCAATAGTGTAAAGAGAAAAATATCCACTTATGCAGAAACCACAGTACACAATGCCATCGTTGTTTAAAACGTGTGTCTAAGAAAAATTTGTGTGTCTATATATACACATATATAATGTTATTTGTAATGATGTCATTTTTATTTTTATTTTTTTAATTCATTTTTATTGTTAGACTTATTGGGGTGACATCTGTTAGCAAGGATTACATAGGTTCAGGCATACAGTTCTACAGAGCATTGTCACCTTGTTATACAAGTTCACCACCTAATGTGACTTCTCTTTCCATCACCTTATAGTTAGCTCCCCCCCGCTCCTCTCCCATCCGCTCCCCTTTCTCCTCTCCCTAACACACTCATTCTATTGAATCTGTAATTGAAAAAAATAAACCTATTTTCATTTCTTAATTTAATTTAAAAAAATAGTAATTCATGAGGAAAAATAACAACCAACTCCAGTTTGGAACATTTAGAATTTTTCTTTCTTCCTCCCTTCCTCCTTTCCTCCCTTTCTCTTTTTCCTTTTCTTCTTTCTTTATAAATACTCTCTCTTTTTTTCTGATCCTCAAGATAAAAATCAAGTAACCAATACACAAAGTCCCTGGGCTGCTATGAGTGGTTGTGATGAGTGCCTGCAACCATTTCCTTTGTATGAGGAGACCTGATCTTCTGTTTATCCCTACTGCTGGGCTAGGCAAGAATGCTGATTAGCCCAGCTTGGGTTATATAACCTCTTCCGGACCTATCAGTTGTAGCCAGGAGGAATTTTACCCTGGAAGAAATGAGGCTGCTAGGAATTGCACACTTTAGGACAAGCAAGCTGTTTTCAGAGAAGTAGTGATAATCACATTATCTGCTTTATTAACTGCTTTATTTTTGGTCTTATATTTGTCTAGGGGATAAAAAATAGAAAATTGACTCTGTCTTATACAATCTTGTAATTTGATTAGGGCAAGAATAAATTAACATGACCAGAGTTTATATTGAAATGATTAGATTTTTATGAAGAGTTCTAAACTGTTATACAATACAGACCTGGTATTTTATAATGTATAACAACCTCATTAGAATATTGAAATGGCAGGTGATGCCATTTCTCTTATCAGTAGTATTCAAGAAAATATGGAAAGATTTTCTAAATATACCTTTCTGATTTTAATGGGAACTACATGAAGAAGTAATTAGCTGTCTAATAAAATAAAATGGTTCTGATATTTGAAGCTATAAAGTTGTAGCTATCTGAAGAGGGATTTAGTTTATGGCCTTCATATAAAATGTTCTAAGGACTAAAGTAGTATGACTACATATTAATCAATTTCTTTGCCAGTGGGAAAAAAATTGAGAATATTACACATCCTTTAATGTTGTCTTTGGTTTTCAGTTGATAACCATTAGCTTTGAATACACATGTAATAAAAGGATCTGCGTAAGGTTGTTTTGCAAATAACCTCAGCTCTAATACAGCTTGTGATATCTGTCCTGTCAAAAGGAAGAGAGGTCTCTGAAAATGACTTCTAAAATTTCTGTCCTGAAGCTAAACCATCATCTGGGAGGATTGAAGTGTCTGAGTAGTTTAGGACTAAGCTGATCTATGTGTTCCATATACAGAACTGGTTTTCTCTTGCCGTAATGAATTGTACATCTGTATCAATACACAAAGAAAGGCATTACCCTTTTATTGTAGAAGACCAGGAATATCTTGATAGTTGGGACTTTTTTCCCTGTTAAACCCAGTGTCTGGCACAATATGGGTTTAAGAAATGCTTGCTGAATTTTTAATAAAGTGGTGAGCAAACCCTCAATAAATGGCAATAATTTCAGTCGATGATTTTGTGAAATACTTCCTTTAGTTACCCACTGTTTCCATGTAGGCTTATCTCCTTTTTTTTAGGACAAAAACATCAAGAAAGTGATTGTAGATACTGGACATATTTGCTTACTACCTTTCCTTAGTAAAATTACAGCCCTACAAATTAGAAATCAATGCTGGGAAAATAAAAAGTTGTAAAGAGACAAAAAAGGCATTGCTTAGAGATGTTCAAAGATCTTTAGGTGCATAGAAAAATCAATATACATAGCTGTTGAATTGGATTATAAAATAACATTCAAAATATGATATATATTTTATCTCATAAAAATCTCTATCAGTTTTAATATATGTATTTACCAAATAAATTATAGTTCATTATTATAGATTGATACATTCAAAATTAGTGAAGTACATTAGAAATGAGTGGACTGGTTCATTGGTTACCTATGGTACCATATTTCTTTTATGGCATATTCTAAGATTTTCCTTTATTAAGTTGAAACTCTATTTTAAAGAGTAAAAATTTCTCAGGTAAATGAGACCCCTAAACCTACCTCTAGGTTGCTAATACTGAATTGCTCAATTTCAAGTTGATTTATACTCAGTTTACTTCCAGCTTTTTCCCCAGTATCAGTGGATTGATATTGAATCAACAAATGGATTCATTACTTGTGTCAATTACATATGAAATTTAATGTGATATTAATGGTAATAAATTAATAGTATAAAGCAATGTTTTCTGAAGCACAGAAGGATGGATCCCTACTCTCGTTGAAAGGACACTATGTTGTCACTTTTACTGAAACATCAAGAAATTAACCACTTTATTGAATTATACTAATCTTTCTTTTCCCCCCAAAAGGTAGCAACCATTTAAAATCAGTAGAGTTGAGAAAATAGGCAAATGCATTTATAAGGACCTGAGCTCCTAGTAGTGATCTAGTGGCAATCCAATGAAATTATAGTGATTAAACAGTTTGAGGATGTTGATAAATGTTTCAAGTGCATTTCTTAGCTGGCAGCATAGGAAGAACAAAGTAAAAAGTCCTTTTTTGTATCTCCACTTGTGACTAAATTCTCTATTTCCCTTTTATAAATGCCTAAAAATCCCTTTTTCAAGGTTCTTTGTTCATTTTCAGGCCATGATAATCTTTCAGTTAAAATATTTAAACAGGCTCTCAGTGAAGTAAACCTTTGATGTCAACCTGTCAAAGCAATTTTTAGTGTCATTCTCAAAAGTCTCAACTAATGTATATTGATCAAATATGTCACACTAGGTATTCTCCTCTTTCTTAAGGCAAAGTTTGGGCCCCTGGACTGGAGTGAGAGTAGTGACACCAACTGATCTTATTTTTTTTCCTGAGTTTTGCTGTCTCTGGTAGTACTGATGATAAAACCCAATACCATTAGCATCGTCAATGGGGTAAGAACCAGACTCCAGCACTAGGCTCTCTGGGTTAAAAGCACGCCTCTTTCACTTACTGGCTGTGTAAACTTGCGCACATTTCTTAACCTCTTAGTTACTCAGTTTCTTTATAGGGGTTCTATTATAATGTTTTGTTAGATTTCATAAATTAATCCACATAAAGCACTTAAAATAGTACCAGTAAGTGGTGCATAACCAAATGTTCAATAAAATAAGTCAGATGCTATTTATTCCCTAAATTGTTACTATTTCTTCTCACTGTAATTTCTATAAAATAGCTGTAAAACTCATATGCAATGAAATACATGTAGCAACATGTTACTCCCACAATTTTCCATTCTTTGTAAGTGGAAAAAGAATACATGTCCTGAAGGTTGACATTGTCTCAGAATCTTCCCTTCTTGCCTCACTTCACCATTTCATGTAACTTCAAGTCATATTATATCAGACAACTCAAGAAGAATGCCAGTGACTTTCACCTTGTTCTACCTTTCTGTTGATAACCTTTTTACAGACACATTGTATTACTTACTAAGTGAGCAAATAGGACCTGGCAGATGACCCCACCTACAATGAGGAAAAAGAGGGTGGGTACGTGTTCTGTACCTAATTTCCGATGGATTGAAGTCAGTTTGTGTCTCCTTCTTGGAAAGTGTATCTTTCTTTATTCTTTCTGCTTAACTTTAGAGAATGTTCATTCATTTGTCTAACATCTCTATTTTTATTTGTAAGCATATGCTTCCATGGCATGTAAAAATTTCAAGTGTGGAAAAGTTTTGTATTAATCTTTCCTTAGAGATTCATCACTTACAAAAATTAATACCCAAACACTGTTAATTAACACAACTACAGAAAGATTTTAGAAACTAAAATCCCATCTCTCAAGGATTATCTGAGGTTTCAAAGTCCAATAATCTCACTTAAACACACACACACACACACACACCTTCCTATGGATGCAAAAAGAGGAATGCAAACATATTCAAATCTGTTGTTATCATTAATGACATATGAATGAGCACCTACCATGGTCTCAGCACCGTTCTTGTAATTCTTGTTGTTTACTAAGCCTTGCACAAATCTGCCAGATAATTATTTGCAGCAGTCCTATATATTACAGGTGAGGACTCTGTCTCTTAGGGTAGCACATATTACCAATTCTGCCCCAGATTTATACTTTTCTGAAGTCCATCACATCATCCTAGGAAGTCTTGCTTTCATTTTATGATATGAAAACTAATAAGATAATATAATTGAAAGCAGTAAAGGAAAATCTGAGTGCTAGTGCTCCAGTAAAGGAAGAAGTTCAAAGCCTTGTGTCTTCTCCTTTTCCCGAAGAAGAGTGCCAGAACCACCACTCCAAAAAATATGTTTAGTGTAATTTCTCATTAGATAATAAATTAATTTACTTAATGCTTGCTGTAAATACTGCTGTTGTTATTACCTAAATGAAAATATTAAACATATAACTTAACAAAACTAACAATAATTTTCCCATTTAATCCAAGTAGGCATTTTCACCATTAATATAAACTAGACAGTACAGTTAAGATACTTCTAGCAGCAATTCACAGAATCACCAGCACAAATTGCCTTTTTATTATTTTTTTAATATTTATTTTTTTATTTATTTTTATTTCATGGGCTAATGAAGTATAACTTTTTACTTTATTTTATTTTTCAGTAACAGCTGGCATACTCCTATATGTTATATTAGTTTCAGGTGTACAACATAGTGAGTAGACATTTATATAACTTATGAAGTGGTCACCCCACTAAATCTAGTAGCCATCTAACACCATATGTAATTATTAAAATATTGCTGACTACATTCCCTATGCTGTACTTTACATCCTCACTACTGTTTTTATAACTAACAGCTTGTATTTCTTAATCCCATCACCTTTTTCACTCATCCTCGTCACCCCCCATTTGGAAACCATGAATTTGTTCTCTGTATCTATAAGTTTGTTTCTGTTTTGTTTGTTCATTTTTATTTCATAGATTTCACAGATAGTAAAATTATATGGTATTTGTCTTTCTCTGTGTGACTTACATCACTTAGCATAATACCCTCTAGGTCCATCCATGTTATCACAAATGGCAAGACTTTGTTATTTATGACTAATATTGCTGTATGTGTGTAATTCTCTTTTATCCATTGATCAATCAATGGACACTTAAGTTGCTTACATATTTTAGCTATTGTAAATAGTGCTGCAATAAACATAGGGGTGCATATACCTTTTTGAATTAATGTTTTGAATATCTTTGGATAAATACGTAGAAGAGGAATTGCAAGGTCATAGGGTAGTTCTATTTTTTTTTTTTTTGAGGAACCTTCATACTATTTTCCACAGTGTCCACACAAATTTGTAATCTCACCAAGAGTGTACAAGGGTTTCCTTTTTCCACATTCTTGCTAACACTTGCTTGTTGATTTATTCATGATAGCCAGGTGTGAGGCGATACCTCATTGTGATTTTAATTTGCATTTCCCTGATGATTAGTGATGAACATCTTTTCATATGTTTATTGGCCATCTGTATGTCCTCTTTGGAGAAATGTCTATTGAAGTTCTCTGCCCATTTTTTAAAAAATCAGATTTTTTGGGGGGGTATTTAGTAGCATGAATTTTTATTTCATGTTTTGGATATTAACTCCTTATCAGATGTGTCATTGGCCAATATTTTCTCTCATTGAGTAGGCTGTCTTTTTATTTTGTTGATGGTTTCCTTCACTGTGCAAAAAGTTTTTAGTTTATGAAGTCCCATTTGTTTATTTTTTTTTGTTTGCATTGCTAGAGAAAATGTATAATATCTAAAATAAATATTGTTAGGAGTTATGTCAAAGGGTTTACTACCTATGTATTCTAGAAGTTTTATGGTTGGGGGTCTTACATTTAAGTCTTTAATCCATTTTGAGTTTGTTTTTGTAAATAATATAAGAAAATGATTTAGTTTTATTCTTTTGCATGTTTTATCCAATTTTCCCTCCACCATTTATTGAAGAGACTCTATTTACCCCATTGTATAATCTTGCCTCTTTGTCATAAGTTAATTGACCCTATGGGCATGAGTTTATTTATGAGCTCTCTATTCTGTTCCATTGATCTATGTGTCTGTTTTTATGCCAGTACCATGTTGTTTTGATTACTATGACCTAGTAGTATAGTTTGATATCAGGTTGCATGATACCACCGACTTTGTTCTTCTTTCTCAAGATCACATCAGTTATTCAGGGTCTTTTTTGGTTCCATATAAATATTAGGATTATTTGTTCTAGTTCTGTGAAAAAGTCATTGGTATTTAGATAGGGATCACATTACATATATAGATTGGTTTGGGTAATATGGACATTTTTCTGTGTATGAGCAGGCATATCCTTCCATTTACTTGTATCTTCTTCAATTTCTTTGCTCAGTGTCATATAGTTTTCCCACTACAGATCTTTTGCAACCTTGAGTAAATTTATTGATAGGTATTTTATTCTATTTGATATAATTATAAATGAGATTGCTTTCTTCATTTCTCTTTCTGATAGTTCATTATTGGTGTATGAAATACAGCTGTTTTCTAAATATTAATTTGGTATCTTGCTATGTTACTGAATTAACTCACTAGCTCTAGTAGTTGTTTTTTTTTTCTTTTTCTGAAATCATTAGGGTTCTCTACGCATAGTATCATGTCATCTGTGAATAATGACAGTTTTACTTCTTCCATTCCAGTTTGGATTACTCCTTTTTTCTTGTCTGATTGCTGTGGCTAAAACTTCTAATACTATGTTGAATAAAAGTGGACATCCTTGTCTTGTGTTTTTTCTTTTAAAAAAAGTATAATGTTATCAGTGTGTTTTTTATATATGGCTTTTATCATGTTGAGGTATGTTCTCTCTATTCCCACTTTGCTAAGACTAAATAGATGTTAAATTTAGTCATTATTTTTCTGCATCTATTAATAATATAATTTTTATCTTTCCTTTTTGTGGTGTAACACATTATTTGATTTGCAGATATTAAACCAACCTTCATTCCAAGAATAAATTTTATTTGATCATGGTATATGATCTATCTTAGGTATTACTGGATTCAGTTTGCTAATGTTTTGTTGAGGGTTTTTGCATTTATGATTTATGTTCATCAAGGATATTGGCTTATAATTTTCTTTTTCTGGTTTTGGTATCAGGGTAATCCTAACTTAATGAGTTTGGGTGCTTTCCCTCCTTTTCAATATTTTAGAATAATTTGAGAAGGGTAGATGTTAATTTTTTAAATATTTGGTAAAATTCACATGTGAAGCCATTGGGTCCACAGATTTTGTTTATTGGGAGTATGTTTTTTAACTACTGATTCTTAGTTGTTTTTTGTTTTTAATTTTTTTAATATATTGTGTCAATCACTTCTGCCCTGCAGTTTTTGTTGAGAAATCAGCTGACAGTATTATAGGAGTTCCCTTGTAAGTAACTAACTACTTTTCTCTTGCTGCTTTTAAGATTCTCTTTTTGTCTTTAACCTTTGGCATTTTAATTATGACGTGTCTTGGTGTGGGCCTCTTTGGATTCATCTTGTTTGGGACTCCCTAAATTTCCTGGGCTTGTATGTCTATTTCCTTTGCCAGGTTAGGAAAGTTTTACAATATTATTTCTTCAAAAAGGTTTTTAATTCCTTGCTCTCTGTTTTCTTCTTCTGGCACCCCTATGATGCAAATGTTGGAATGCTGATATTGTCCTAGACATCCCTTTAACTTTCCTCATATATAATTAGATATTTTTTTCTCATTGCTGTTCTGATTGGTTGTTTTCTGTAACCTTATTTTCTAAATCATTGATTTGATTCTCTATTTCATCCAACCTAATGTTAATTTTCTCTAATGTAGTCTTCATTTCAATTATTGTATTCTTTATTTCTGACTGGTTCTTTTACATAGTTTATATCTCCATTTTTATGTTTCCTATCTCTTTGTTGAAATTCTCCCAGAGATCACTGAGAATCCTTGTAACCATTGTTTTGAACTCTGCATCTGGTAGATTTCTGGTCTCCATTTTGTTTAGATCTTCTCTGGAGTTTTATTCTGTTCTTTCATTTGGCACATCTTTCTTGTGTCTCCCAAGATACAAACAAAGAAACTGCCTCTCTTTGTTTGGTTTTATGTATTAGGTAGAGCTGCTATGTCTCCCAATGTTAGTAGAGTAGCCTTATGTAGTAGGTGTCTTGTGGGCCCTAGTGATAAAGGCTCCCTAGCCATCTGAACTGCGTGCTTCAAATGTGTGCCTGGTGAGGGTTGTGTGTGCCACCCTGTTGTAGTTTATCCTTGGTTGCTATTTGTATATCAATTGGAATTGACCCTCAGGCTGATTGGTTGTAAAGACTGACCATGACTACAGTGAAGGAGCTGTTGGGCAGGGGCTGGCCCTACAAAGCACAATTCCCTTTAGCAAAGCTCTAGTGCCTGCCCAATCTTGCCTTCTGATATATCATTTGTGTAGATGGTTAGGTGTGCTCTGAAGTTGAACACCAGGAGTGTTGGTTCTGGAGCCCCTTAGGAGAGGCAAACAAAGATCAACAGCTGCCTGTGTCCTGCCCAGTTCCACTTTTTATAAGCTACAAAGTGATCTGCAGATGGTCATCATTTATGCTAGACTTCAGGTGCCTGGGAGAGACTAAGCTGAGAACCAAGGTTAGCTGCCACTAGTACTGAGATTGAGGCTGCTTAAGAAAAGGTACTGCTCACACTAATGCCAGATGCTGCTTATACAAAACATTGAAAGATTTTAGGAAAGTCTACAACATGAGCCAAAACAGGCCATTGGTATGGATAAGCCACTGAAAGTGGCTTGGAAGGGCCCAAAGTTTGGTTGGGGTGGGATAACAGGGAATAACCAGGCAGGGGCAAATGGTGTTAGCCAGGTTGAGAGAGACTCAGTTATGGTGCCTGCCTGCATTTGCAGGCTAGGTAGTGGGTGGTGGTGGGACTCAATAAAGGAGAAATGATTTCTGCCCCCACTTCTGTCTGGAAGAAAGTTGCCCCTCCACACCTCACTCTAAAGCCAGAAAATTCAGTTCCTCTCCATATGCCCATGGCATCCTTCAAGCTGCTGCTCCAGTGCTGGCATTCAGACCAAGTGAATATGTCAGCAAGGAAGTCCACACACAGGCACTTTAAAAGGAGTACCAGGGATGCTAGCAATCTTTCATCTCACTTAGCCACAATCTCTGCTGATTTTCACAGCCAGAGTTGTGAGGATTTCTGTTCCTGGCATTTGGAAGCTTGGGCTAGCATAACTGATGTGGAAATGGGACCCCTCATTCCTCAAAGGAGACCTCCGCAGGTGAGATATCCCTCCCAATTTCAACCAGCACAAGTGGTTACGGGGACCAGCATATTCCACATCGCTGTCCCTTCTACCAGTGTTGATGTGACTTCCTCTGTTTTTCCTTAGTTATAGGACATCTAGTCACCAAGACTTCAGGTGATTCTCAGTGATGATTGTTTTTTAGTTTTGTTGTAATTTTGATGTGGTCATAGGAGGAGGTGAGAACGGAGTTTAACTACCCCACTATCTTGACTGAGAATTGAACTGTAGCATCGTAACAAATTGCCTTTATAAACAAAGGGAGATTTTCTGTCACATACCAGAATAGCCAGAGGTTAGAATGGTGATAAAACAATAGGCATCATGTAATAAGCTGCTTAAAAATATAAAAGCAACAAGTAAATTATTTTTTAACCTAAATTGAAATGTTATATTTTATTTTGAATCATTTTATACAATGTGACCGTACATTTAGGTAGAATATATGTACATTCTTAGTTATATCCCTATTCGTGTGATATTGGAAATTTGAATAATCTTTTGGTCTATTAGTTTCCTCAAATGTAAATACTAATGGCACATACCTTATAGATCATTTGAGTAATT
This sequence comes from Lyroderma lyra, assembly GCA_004026885.1. Lineage (NCBI taxonomy): Eukaryota > Metazoa > Chordata > Mammalia > Chiroptera > Megadermatidae > Lyroderma > Lyroderma lyra. The sequence continues at coordinate 22,382 of PVJL010008530.1, forward strand.
AATAAGACAATCCATGGTGAATTTTTACCACGTTTCCTGGAGAATGGTAAACAGAATATAAATTTGAGATACTATTATAATTTTTTTCTATTTGATTTTTAAAGCATCTCTATGAAGGTATATTTTACACATATGAAATTCACTCATTTCAAGTGTATATTTTAATAACTTTACTAAGTGGGTGCAATCATCACCATAATCCATTCAGTTTTAACACTCTTATCTAAAGGCTTTTGATTCTCATTAAATATGTGTAAAATGGAAAAATAGGATGGTCACCAATATTAAATGAGAAATGTATGTATGCATGTGTGTGTGTGTGTGTGTATGTATATGTATATGTGTGTGTGTGTGTGTGTGTGTATATATATATATATATATATATATAGTTAGCTTAAAAGATTAAAAAATGCATAAATATTGCCTAGAACTTAGACTAAAATTTACCTAATTTTTTCTTTCTCTACCATATCTGGACTGAATTTTTGAAATAATAGTTTCTTTAATGATCTAAAAATTTATCTTTCTCTAGTCCATAAAATAATAAATACAGTTTTCACTAAGATATATTAAAAATAGTGTGTATGTCTGTATGGCAACAACCACCAACATTTATTTCCAAAATGAATTAACATATTTTACACAGAAGTTTGGATTATTCCTATTGCAGAAGGTCCTGAAAATATTGTTACTCTATCCTCTTCCCCTCTCTGCACTTACTGTTAATAGTAAAAAATATAAATAATTCTGATAAATGAGCAAAAAAATGGGAAAAATTTAAATGTTAAGTTTTACTAGACATATTTATGATATATTTAGATACTATTATGTATAATATATTAATATATACATTATTTTATATAATCATTATTTGGAAAATTAAGTAAATGAGGCCAGAACAGTATCTATTCAGGAAACAAAATGTAAAAAATCCTCTTTAAAATACAGCTGTTTACTCAGTTTTCCAAGGTTAATAATTCTATTTTATGAGATGTGGTGTATTTTTTATAGTACTTTCACTGCTTTATTGGTATAAAAACATTAAAGAAAATCTTCAGTGCCTTGTTTCCAATAAATGATACAAAGTATAAGTCCTGAAAAATACAAAACATAGCCATAAAACAAGAGGAGAATCACACATACCACAGTTATCTCCAGCAGATGCCATGAGAGTTCAACTTTACTGTCTAAAGCTTTCTTTGCACTTTCTTTTCCTGTGTCTTAATTTTTTTCTGGTTCTATGATCAAAATCACTAGTTATATTTAAGATTATCTTGCTGCAATAAGAATTATAATTATACATTTGAATATGTTAAGTAAATACCAATTACACATTGAGGGCCAAATTCTGAACTTGATTTAAACAAAGAATTTATCCTTACTTTGATTAAATGAACATCTAACACATTTATTACCAAAAATCTTTAATACTAAGTTTCATACACACATATGATGTTATAGCTCTCCAGGAAATAAAATATTTAGTTAATATAATTTGAACTGGGCATTCAGTATCACCAAAAACTAATTCATGATCATTTTTCTATTTTTACATTGAGCCTCCCAATACTAAAATTCAAAGGATAATGGGAGTTACTTATAGAGACCTAAATAGCCTAAGTGTCAAAATTTTGCTGTTGAAATACTTTTTCCTTTTCCTCATGTCTTGAAATTTCTTTAGAAAGAGTAAGTCAATGAATCCCATAGACAGAAAAGATAGATAGCTTTTACAAGGTAAAGTTAGCTTCATCACTGGGAATCTTAGCAAACCATAGACATGGGGAGGGGAGATGGTAACAACAAATATCTTGAAATTCAAGCAAATATGGTTTAAACATTTATCTCTTGATAACAGTCTTCTAGTAAAATATTCATGTAATGAGACACTTTTTTGGTTTTCACACACAAGAGTTTCAGATAGAATAAGAGATTATCCCTTTTCCTCAAAACTTATGACTTCAAAAAAATGTTTTTTAAAAGAATGAGACCAGGGAGTTCCCTGGTGGTGTAGTGCCTAAGCTTCAGCGCTGTCAACACTGCGGCCTGGGTTCGATTCCCAGCCAGGGAATTACCCACATAAAAAATTAATTAATTAATTAATTTTAAAAAATAAAAGGAATGAGACCAAAGTGACGTGAAAACATATGTCCACACAAATACATGTACACTATTGCTTATAGAAGCACTATTCATAGTTGACAAAAGCTAGGAAAAAATAACTAAATGTTCATCAACTGAAGAGTGGGTAAAAAATTTCAATTATCTATAAAATAAAATATTATTGGGTCACAAAAAGAAATGAAGTATTGATACATACTGAAACGTGGATGAACACTGAAAATATTGTGCTATTTGAAAGAAGGCAGTCACAAAAGACATTATTTCATTCATATGAATGTTCAGGATAGGGAAATCAGTAGAAACAAAAATATTCTAAAATTGGCTATGATGACTATTGCACATATCTGGGAATATACTAAAAACTAATTTTATACTTTAATTAGGTGAATTGCATATTATGTGAATTGCATCTCAATAAATCTGTTGTAAAATAAAAATATAATTAGAAAAAGAAAATGTCTAATCTAAGTCTGATTCACAGTAACATCCTAGAACATTAAACATAGCACTAGAGATTGTGTATGTATGTATGTATGTATGTAACTGTAATTTATTTAAAAATTTTTAATATTTTGAATTATTATTTTAATATAGAGTTTCCATTTATAGTCCTCTATTTTTAGGCCAGAATACATTGAAAAATGTCTTCAGATGTTGAATCATATCAAAGCATTCTAAAATGCTTTTCATACATAAATATTATTTGTCAACATGTGCTCCATTCTATGTAATAAATTATCAGAATCTAATGCTCTATCAGTTACACCACACCATGCTATTTAGAGCTTGAAGCCCAGCAGGGATTTTTTTTTAATTTAGTATAATTTTAAACATTACAAAAATAGCTCTCTTACAGCTCCCCTACTGTGTCTTAGATTGTTGCCAAGGTTTTTTGTAATACGTTATCACTAGAGTAACATTCTCTTATAAATATTGCATCCTTGATGCTAATGTCATCCAAAATAGCAATGTGGTCTAAAGGATACAGAGAGAAGAAAAGTAAAAAGAACTAAAGTAAGTTTATTTTTTTAAATTTATAATCATTACAACTTACATATAATCAAGCCTTCTCACTTATCTACATACCTTCTAAATGTGGAAGTCTCCCTTGGGTCTCAGGGTTTTATTTTTTCAAGACCAAAACAATTTTTCTTAGAAAATTAAGCTCAGTTGGATAGCTGATGTGTCATTGAAAAAAAAAATGTCATTGAACTTTGTGGAGTACTTAGTAAAACCCCTACTAACCAAGTCTTGACGGCTTGCAGGTTTCTCTTTTTAATGACCCACTCCATGGAGAAACTTGTTCGCTCTACAGATTTTAAAGAGATAAACCAAGAATGTATTGAATATAGTCTGAATCATGACATGGGTTTTAAAGAGAATGGCATTGACATAGTTTGCTTTCCTTTTTCTTCCCTCTGAAATTTTAATCCTTTATGTATTATGAGGAAAATTTACTTCACATATAATAAATTGTCAATCATATTTTACGCATCAAATTGTATTTTTTAAAAAGCTACTTGAGATGCTAACTCAAATAGCTTTTGAAATAGACTTTGGAAATTGTTTTTTTAATGAGCTATTAAAACATTGTTCTTGAAAAAGAGAAAGTCATTATTCTGAGCCCAAAGTAACAAAAACATCTCAAGTTCAACTTGAAATGTTCAATACTTTCTACATTTAATAATGCCAATTTGAGTTCCCATTCTAACAGTCTGCCTCTTTAGAACATCCCTAAGCACATGTGGCCATGTTTACTGTCAATTTTTGTCATAATAAGAAGGAAGTGTTTTGTTGTGACTTTTAATCCGCAGATAATAACCTTCTATACTTATTGCAGCTAGGTAAATCAGTTACTAAGGCTAAAAAATATTTTTCTCGATGTCCCATGGAGTCCCTAATAACTCCTTTTTATAGCCCCCAACAATTCATTAGCGAAGTTAACCCAAAATAAGCAGCCAGAAAATTATTCTTAGATGACACCATCATTCATTCACAACATTAGATTGAATCCTAGGAGCACTTATATGCTTATTTGAAACTCCATCACCACCATCCTTCTGTACTTTATCAATAAAACTATAAAAGAATGCCAATTTTTATAATACTGGAAATGAAGATACAGTAGGCAGGGGAAAGATGGGAGGGCATTGAAAATAAATTTTGAGTTAAAAAAAGAAAACTCAACAATTATAAGTATAAAAGTAATCGAGAACTCTAAGTTGTAGATATATTGCACACTGAAAAATATTTGAGAATTGATGATTTACCAATAAATAGTAAGGAAGGATGTTTCTTGGTGGTAGACGTAACTGTCATCTCTGAAGAATCTAGTCTAGCTCATAAAAGCAGCAACCTAGTTTCCTATATGTGCTCATACCACACTCCTACTTTCTTACTCAAAGGACAATTGCACACATATCTTTTAAAATCTTAAAATTCATGACACTGAAGTAGTTTTTTGGATGTATTCCTTCCCCTTACTTTTGGGCCTTTATTGTCTTTACAACTCATCTTCTACTATTTGCTAACTTTAGCTACCTGGAACTCTCATCTCTAAATGTTTCTTAATTTCTTTGCATTTGTTCACTCCATGTGACTCATACAGCAGAAGACTGTGGTCACCTTGCTATATGTGGGAGAATAAATACAATCTCTAAAATGCCATGACTTCTCCATGTAATTCCAATAGCTACCTTCTGTTTCTGGAATGTTGAACTGAATGTCCAAAGAATAGGGAAAAGACTAATCCTATTGAAGTTTCCTTACCCTCTTTGTGAAGAGTGACACTACAGAAAAGTATTTTGTACTTAGGCAAGTGTACCTCCCAGAGTTAGTCCTTACAGTTGTGAAAGTGCTTGAAACTGCAAAATGTGAGTTATAGAAAATTAAGATATATTCTGGCTGTGACTGTTCTATTCTCCATTATATATGCACTAGTGTCTTAGCTCTGATTTCCCCCAATATTGAGCCTGTGGCAAAGTTCACATGCTAATGTTTTATTGGGAAATTGTAATCTGATGAACATGGGGAAGGAGAAACGGGAAGGAGAAACAGGGCAAGGAGGTAAATCAACAACAAAATAAACGATACTTTCTATTGCATTATAAGATTGATTTAGTATCACATTTATCGGTTTTTGTCTGCCTGTCCCACTATACGATAAAATCCACAGGGCATGGAATTTGTCTGTTTGATTTACTGAATAATCCAAGAAATTAGAATAGTCCCTTATACATAGCAGACATTCAAAAAGCATTTATCATTAATAGAAAAAAAATATATTAAAATTAGATATTTTCTGCTGAAAATAGAAGAAACACCTACCTAGAATGGTTAAGGAAACACCTACCTAAAATGGGATTTCTTTGCTGATATGACCAAAAGGTCCAATTAAAGGCCAGCTTCATGTATAGCTTAAAAGAACTTGAAAAGCTGTGGTCAGTCTCTGTTCTACCAGTGTCTTAATTTCCCCTTGTTGCTATTTGTCATGGTCATGAGATGGCTGTAGCCCCTCACAACTTCCCAGACCAAACTACGCTTAGAAAAATGAAAAATGCTTTTCATGTGATGCTCACAAGCCCCAGGATTAGCTATGATTTGCATTTAATAATCCTGTTCCTTGGGTCCAGGACAGTATAATGGGTTGACAATTGTAAAGAGACTTTGCTACACGCCCCTTAGGCCAGAGAGAGGGCAGCATCATCAGAAATGCACTGGTTAAGAGTGTTGCATTGGGGGTTCCCGGGTGGTATAGTGGCTAGGCTGCAGCGCTCCCAACGCCACGGCCTGGGTTTGATTCCCAGCCAGGGAACCACCAAAAAAAAAAAAAAAAAAAAAAAAAGTGTTGCATTAGAGATTTGGATATTTCAAATGTTTTAAATAAAGTCATAATTAAGAACATAACAGTATAGAATTGGCCTCCCTAGTTAAAACAAGCTAATTATTTCAGAGATCAAGCAGAAATACCAAGGAGAAGAATGAGCAAAATAAGGAGGCCTCAATCAGCTCCAACCTCCTGTACCCTGAAAGTCTCACATTTAACCAATGTTGTCATCTTATATATGTGTCTGTAAGGGCATTATGCATTCATTAGCAAAATGCAAAAGAAATTATAGAAGAATATAAGCCTAGCATTTTAAAGTAAAAAAAAAAAAAAAGAAAAGAAAATTGTATCCAGCCTAGCTATTCTGCTTAAGTATAAAAATAAGAAAATTTTCAGTAGGATAATGTTTGCATTCCAAAGTATAAATATGAGGCCATACAATTAATTTCGTGAACTCATCCTAGTAAAATACTACATACCTCTTGCTGAATATCACTACAGTCACCTTAGAAGCACGCCTCTTGGAAAGCTGTGCACTGAAGCCAGTGCCAGTCCAACCTTCAAAGCAATTTTGGAACTCCTGGAATGGCCATCAGAGCTATCGTCATACCAAAACACTGACAATTAAATTCACGAACTTGCCGTTGTGCACTTACGTTGGCAGCACCATACAAACAACCAAGTAGATTTTGGGTATCAACAACTCTGATGGCCATTCCAGAAAAAAAGAGTTCCAAAATTGGTTTAAGGATAGACTAGGCACTAGCATTGATTCTCAAGGGGAGTACTTCAAAGGCTACCCTAGTGGTATTCAGCCATGAGGTATGTAGCACCTTTTCTAGGATGAATTCACAAAATTAATTGTCTGATCTTGTATATACTTTCAAATATACTGGCTAATATTTATTACCATCAATTTTAAGCCTTCTTATAATTTGTTAATCTAGTATTCATTATTTTAAAAACCCTCAATTTAATTTTAAAATGAATGCTAATTTTTCAATAAAAAACATATAAATGATACATGAGATAAATTTTTCCCAATTCACATTTAGTTCATTTACTATTTACCTTTTCCTAATAGAAAATTTAAACCATTTTTGAACTAAGCAGATTAAACAAATAGCATGGACAATACTTCATTCCTGATATGACTCCATTTATCAAACAGACCAACTTTTCTCTTTCTTTGTTCTCAACCAAAAGATGATTTAAGTATGGATCCACTTCTAATGTGTTGATTTATTGGTCCAATCTTGTGCTATCCTGCATTTTCATTATCATTGTGGCTTCATAATAAGCTTTGATAGCTGACAGTACATATCATCCACCTTTCTTTTTCTTCTTCATGATTTTATTTATTCTTTTTATTTCTATATAAACTTTAGACTCACCTTGACAGATTCAAAACAGAACCTAAATTTTTTGTCAGGATTGTGTTAAATCTAAAGATTAGTTTATAAAGTACATGTTAACATCTTCTCAATATTGAGCTGGCAATGCATGAAAATGTTATATTCTGACATTTGTATAACCTTTCATTTCTCTCAATTTGTTTTTATAGAGTTCATGTCAATCTTCTACTAAATTTTATTGGAAGTACTTAATGTTTTGTGGTTATTGTAAATGTTATTTTACGTTTTCTTTTTCTACATGCTTGTAGCTAAAATATAAGTATAAAGATGATTTATATTAATCAGCTAAATTAGCTTTTAGTTTTAATAATTTGTGTATAGGTTCTTTTGGACTTTCTACTTACATAGTCACATAAATCTGCAAACGATGATGTATTTGTTCCTTGTGGTCGCTTGTATTTTTTCATTGATTTTTTTTTTTTTCCTAGTCCTTGCTATCACCACCAGGGCAATGCTGTGACTGTGAGTGACAGGAGAGGGCATCTTTGCATAGTTCCCAGTTTCAGAAATAATTGTTTTTTTCCAGAATTTCACCGAGTATGGTATTTTCTGTAGTTTTCTTGTAGATGTGTTTTTTCAGATTAAAAGTATTGCCTTCTTTGCCCAGTTGGCTAAGAATTCTTATCATAAATGTAAGTTAAACTTTATCAAATGATTTTTTTGTTTATATTTACTATATGATTATTTTCCCCCTTAGTTCTGCAAGTGTAATGAATTATACTGATTTATTTTCAGATGTTAAACCAACTTTACACTTCTGAAATAGACCCATTTGTTGTGATGTATTACCCTATTTATGTATTACTGGACTTAAATAGCTATTTTGGAGGAGGGCATCATGAGAGAAATCAGCAAGCACTGCATTTTAATACTAAATCTGAATTTTGAAAACATTTGTTGAATCTGTAAGAAGTCCCATTATTAGCTAACGACTTTACTTCTGTGATAAAAATGCTGTCTTAAAACAACAAAAATAAGTTTTAGCAAACCCAAAGTTACTCTTGGAAGGATAACAAGATAGTAAAAATGGTAACACATATCCATTTTTAAATAATTATCTCTTCTTAATAGGACCATAATTGTTATTTTAACTCTTAAGTGCATATTTACTACCTTTGGCAGTTGGTTAAATTAAGCACATTAAAATATTGAGATCAATATCAGGTAGAATTTTTGTAAGTTTTTTGTTTTTGTTTTGTTTGGGGTTTTTTTGCCAAAAATTTAGGATACAAAATTTATGAAAGCTAAATTAGGAACAGGAAGAGCTCTAGGAGCAAAAACTTTCTAGAAAAAGATTGATATATGCAGTTTTTCACTAGAAATTGTTTAAAATGTGATTTTAAACCATCGGGATTTTTAAAAAATACCAGAACAAATTTCAAAGGCAAATTATACACTGGAATATTTCCAGCATATTTGACAGAGAAAATGTAAATATTGCTCCTAAGAAATAAACAGCTTTACAAATACACTTTAAAAATTAATCACAGAAGTAGAAAATGAGCAGCTGAAATAAAGCAGTAAGACACAAAAAAGGAATTAAATAGCTAATGTATGTATAAACTATATTTTTAACAATCAGAGAAATGTAAGCCAAAAAATCCACACCATTTTTAAGCTAATAGATTGAAAAAAATGTGTTATACTGTTGACAAGTAGAAACGAAAACGAACATGTCCAAATTCTTCTGATAGAGAAATAAACTATAAGAATATTTTTTCGACCAGTAGTAGAAATTAGAGTTGAAAACCTTTAAATTTTTGTGCATACGCCTCTACCAGTAATTTCACTTAAAGAAAGTGATCATAACAGCAAACCCCATTAAAACTTATAAAGGATAGTATAAAACTATTAATAGTAACACAGCAGAAGAATATATATTATAATGTGAAAAAATAAACATGCTATATCATTGCATTAAAAATAAGATAGACTGTTGTAGTTTTCTATTGCTGTGTAACAAATTTAGCAGTTTGAAACAACATCCATTTATTAGCTCACAGTTCTGCAAGTCAGAAGTCGGACATGACATGATTAGATTCTCTGCACAAAGATATCACGAATCTGTTATCAGCGTTTGCTGAAAGTTCTAGGCAAACACTCACTCCCAAATTAATGGTTACTGATAGCCAAATTCAGTTCCTTGTGACAGTAATAGAGTTCCCTGTTTCGTTATTGTTTGTCAGCTGAGCAGTGGGAGGATTTTCTGTTTCTATAAGGCACTCCCTTCAACTTCTAGCCAGTAGTGGTATATTAAATCCTTATGCTTTGAATCTCTGATCTCCTCCATCTCTGACCTCTAGAAAGGGCTCAAAAGATTATGATAAATTCCCTATTTAAGATCCACTGATTTGGGACTTTAGTGACCTCTGTAAATCCCATCACAGCAGTAGATGGTTAGTGTTTGATTGAATTACCCCTATTTGTATATAAATTAAGGACTATATATAAATTTCCACATATATGCATACTTTCTGTAGAGATAGATTCAACACTGTTTACATGTGTATGTTTGTGAGAGAGTTAATTTTAGATGTGATTTTAATGTTCACCATCTAATTATCAATTCAGGAATTTTTATATAATACATTTTTTCTAAAAAGTAAATATATTTCTGGAGCCTCACTAGAAGTTTGTTTTTCCAGAAGAATATAATCTTTTTTTTTTTAACATTTATCTATCAAATGGTGTTATCACTGTTATGCTTCCAAACCAGAGACCATAGTCACAATATCAGAGCAAACTTATATGTAGGCACAAAAATACACTTAGAGATTTTGCAGTTACTTTGAGCAGTTAAAATCCCATTTTCATGCATGCTCATTTGAGAATTAAAAGTTCAAATATTGATTTGCATAGGAAATTAGCAATTAAGTACCCATATAATTAACTTGCACCTGCCAATTGATGCACCAATTAAGTTTGCAGATACCTTAAAAGAAACTTCTTGAAATAAAGTTTCTGACATTTTTTTGACAATAATCTGCTGTAGACGTTTGAAAGTACACAACCCTACAGAAAGGTACATGGGGCAGCTGTGAGAATTTAAACAGCTACAGGGAGTGTAACTAACTGACCAAGAGCTCAGCTGCCATGGTTTGAAATTCAACAACAGATTAGCACAAAGGTCAGCATTCCCGTGGGCAGCTAACTGCCAATGACTGAATGCAATAGGGATACTAAGGCAAACCTGTGCTTGGGAGACCCAGGTCTTCAACTGCTAGCTTTGGTTTAAGGACTACCCAAAGGCCTTGCCACCTGTATTTATTAAAATTTTTGCCCACCCTCTTCTTCCCCACCTAAAAATGTTGAAGTCCTTACCCCTAATACCTGTGAATATGACCTTCTTTGGAAATAGGGTCTTTGCAGTTGTATTCGATTTAAAATGAGGTCATACTGGATTAGAGTGAGGCTGATATGCAGGGACTGGTGTCCTTATAAGGAGACATTTTCAGACACACACAAAGGAAAGATAACCATGTGAGGACAGAGGCAGAAATGAGAGTGATGCAGATACAAGCCAAAGAATGCCACGGACTGCCCACAGCCACCAGAAACTAGGAAGACACGAAGCAAGATTCTCCCTACAGCCTTCAGAGACATGATGAGCCTGCCAACACCATCATTTCAGACTTCAAGCTTCCAGAACTGTAATATAATACATTTCTGTTTAATTTATTATTCACACCCAGTTTGTGGTAATTGGTTATGGCAGCCCTAGGAAACTAGTATACAATCTAACCTACCTTTCTTCTCTACATGATTCAGAATGAAATTTAAGTAGTGATTTGTCAAAACCCACAGCCTGTCCCATTTTCTTTCACAGAAGTATTTCCCCTAATACCATCCTTATGTTTATTTTCCTTATGTTGTATGTTTCTCAGAGATCCTAGACCAACACAGTGCACTACACAGAAAATGAAGCAAACTATACTCAAGTGTGTTTTAGATAACATTTAATATCATGAATGTGGAAGAACTGAATTGCATTTGAAATTTTCACTTGCCTTTTACTGATTGCTACTAGTTTGAGGATATCAACCTATGTTGGTGGGCCATGAGTGTGTGCATTGGCAGTGTACAGGAGCCAGAACTATACAGCAGGACTTTGAATCATGGTGGGGTCCACCTACCTAGAGGGGAGAGTAGAGATGCACCTACTAATGGAAAGCACTGCCAGAAATAGATGAAGAAAGGAGAAATATTCTGAATCCTTTCTCTCTTTCCATCCTCAACTTGCAGTGCCTCTCATTGGCCAATATATCCATAGCCTGGTATAAAAGATATGGTAATTTGCAGGGGGACAAGCAATGAACTGGGACAAATAGGATATAAATAGCAACTGTATTCTTTCCCCATTTTTTTGTATTGTTATTGGTCTTTTTTATTTTTCTAATAACTGGCATAACATTTTAATATGTTCTGCAAATTTTATGTTATAAAGTTGCAGATGTCCTGGTATACATAATTGTTTCTCTTCAGTTTTATTGAGATATAATGGGCATAGAGCACTGTATGTTTAAGGTGTACAGCATAATGAATTGACTTACATATATTGTGAAATGATTACCAATGTGAATTTAGTTAATACCCATCATCTTATATACGTGCAAAAAAATGTGTTTTTGTTTATTTGTTTTTCTTGTGATGAGGACTTTTAGGATCTTCTCTCAGGAACTTTTGAAAATGTATCATATAGCCATGTTAACTACAGTCACCATGTTGTACATTACGTCCCTGGTACTTACTGATTTTATCACTAGAAGTCTGTGTCTTTAGCCAACCTTCATCTAATTCTCCCATCCCTCACCCCTGGCTCTGGTACCACAAATCTGAACTTTTTTTTATGAGTTTGGCTATTTATTTATTTGTTTGCTGTTTCAGATTTCACATGTAAGTGAGATTATACAGTATCTGGCTTTGTCTGACTTATTTCACTTAGCATAATGCCTTCAAGGTCTATTCATGCTATAAATGACAGTATTTCTTTTTGTTTAATGACTGAATAACATTCCATGGTGCATGTGTGTGGGTGGGTAGGTGTAGGTGATACCAATTATTTAACAACTTCTTTACCTAATCATTCAGAGGACACCTAGACTGTTTGCATGTCTTGGCAATTGTAAATAACACTGCAGTGAACATGAGTGTACACATCTCTTCAACCTAGTGTTTTTGTTTTCTTCAGATGCATACCCAGATGCTGGGTCATACAGTAGTTCTGTTTTTCATATGTCAGAAAATTCCTTACTGTTTTTCATGGTGACTTTACCAATTTATCATCCCACTTTTTGATGATAGCCGTTCTAATGGGCATAAGGTGATACCTCACTGTGGTTTCGATTCACATTTCTCTGATGATTAGTAAAATTGAACACCTTTTCATGTACCTGTTGGCCATTTGTATGTCTTCTTTGAAAAAATGTCTGTTCAAGTCTTTGCCAATGTTTTACTTAGATTTTGTTTTTGTTTTTATTCTTGCTATTGAGTTGTATGATATCTCTATATATTTTTCATATTGATCCCTTATCTTACATACTTGTATGATTTGCAAATATTTGCTCCCATTATGTAGGCTGTCTTTTCATTTTGTTGATTCTTTTACTGTGCAGAAGCTTTTAAGTTTGATGTAGTCCCACTTGTTTATTTTTGTTTTTGTTGCATGTGCTTCTGGTGTCAAATCCAAAAAATTATTGACAAGATCAAGAAGATTACTGCCTTTTTCTTTTTTTCTAGGAGTTCTATGGTTTTAGGTCTTACATTCATGTCTTTAATCCTTTTAAATTAATCTTTACATATGATGTAAGCTAATGGTCCAGTTTTATTCTTTTGCACACTGCTAGTCAATTTTCTCAGCCCCATTTATTTATTTATTTATTTATTTTTTGCTTTTTGGTATGTGGGTAGCTCCCTGACTGGGAATCGAACCCAGGCCAATGCTGAAGCCTTAAGCCACTACACCATCAGGGAACTCCCACAGCCCCATTTATTGAAGAGAATGTCTTTTCCCATTTTGTATTCTTGGCTCCTTTGCTGTCAATTAATTGACCATATATGCATGTGTTTATTTCTCAGTCCTCTATTCTCTTCCACAGATTGATGTGTCTATTTTTATGCTAACATCATAGTGCTTTATTTTTCTTTTGCAAGATTGCTTTCACCATTCAGGGTTTTCTGTGGTTGTATATAGATTTGAGTACTGTTTGTTCTAGTTATGTGAAAAATGCCATTGGAATTTTAATAAAAAAATTTTATTGAATCTATACATTGCTTTGGGTAGAATGAACATTGTAATAATATTATTCCAAAGCATGATCATAGAATATATTTCCATTTATTTGTATCTTCAATGACTTTCATCATTTTACAGTTTTAGGAGTATAGATTTGTACTTCCTTTGCTAATTTAGTCCTAGTTGTTTTTTTATGCAGTTGCAAATGGGATTGTTTTCTTAATTTCTCTTTCTAATAGTTTGTTATTAGTATGTAGAAACACAACTGACTGTTGTGTATTGTTTTCGTATCCTGCAACTTTACTGAACCGACTGATGAGTGCTGATACTGTGTGTGTTTAGTCTTTAGGGTTTTATATATATATCACATCATCTGAAAATAGTGACGATTTTACTTCTTTTCTGAGTTGGATGCCTTTTATTTATTTTTCTTGCCTAATTGCTTTAGCTAGAACTTTCTGTACTATGTTGAATAAAAGTGAGAATGAACATTCCTGTCATGTTCCTAGTCTTACAGGAAAAGCTTTCAGCTTTTCACTATTGAGAATGATGTTAGCTGTAGGCTTGACACAATACAGCCTTTACTACATTGAGGTACATTTCCTCTACACCCACTTTGTTGAAAATTTGTTGTTATGAATTAATATTTAAATATTGTCAAATGCTTTTTATACATCTATAGAAATAATCATATATGATAGTTTTTAGCCTTCGTTTTGTTAATATGGTGTATCACATTGATCACTTGCAGATGTTGAAACATCCTTAAATCCCTGGAATAAATCCCACTTGACTACAGTGTATGATGCTTTTAACATATTGCTAAATTCTGTTTGCTACTATTTGGTGGAAGATTTTTTTCCTCTGTGTTCATCAGGGATGTTGGCCTGTAATTTTCTTTTCCTGTGACATTCTTATCTGGTTTTTTTTTTTGCTTTTAGGTATGTGGATAGTTCCCTGACCAGGAATCGAACCCAGGCCGCAGCACCGACAGCGCCAGCGCCGAAGCCCCAAGCCACTACACCATCAGGGAACTCCCTCTTATCTGGTTTTGACACCAGGGTGATAGTAGCCTCAAAAAATGTATGTAGAAGTTTTCTGCCCTATAATTTAGATGAGTTTGGGAATGTTTGGTATTAATTCTTTTTTGAGTGTTTTGTGGCATTTATCAGTAGAAACTATCAGTTTCTGGAATTTTGTTTGTGGGGAGGCTGTTCACTACTAATCCAATGTCCTTACTAGTAATGAATCTGTTCAGATTTTCTACTTTTTCATGATTCAGCATCAGCAGGTTGTATGTCTTCAGGACTTTATTCATCTATGTTGTCAAATTTGTTAGCATAAAATTATTCCTAGTACTCTCTAACGATTCTTCATATTTCTGATACTTATATCTGAAGTATCAGATGTAAAATCTCCTATTTCATTTCTAACTTTATTTATTTGCTTTTGCTCTCTTTTACCCTTGTCTATAACTAAAGTTTTGACAACTTTATCTTTCAAAGAACCAGGTATTGCTTTCATGGATGTTTTCTAGAAAAAGTGTTCAGCCATGTCACCTGCTAATAAGCCCATCAAAGACATTCTTCATTTCTGTTACAGTGTTTTTTATTGCCAGCATTTCTTTATGGTTCTTTCTTAGGATTTTAATCTCTCTGCTTATATTGCCCATCTGTTCCTGCATGTTACCTACTTTACCTATTAGAGACCTTAGCATATTAATCATAGTTGTTTTAAATTGCTGGCCAGGTAATTTCAACATTCCTACCATGTCTGGTTCTGACACTTCTCTTCAATTTTGTTTTTTTGCTTTTTGATACGCCGTATAAATTTTTCATAATGGTCAGACATGATGTCCGGAATAAAAGGGACAGCTATGAAGAGGCCTTTGGTAATGTTGTGGTAAGGTGTGAGGGCGGGGAAGCATTCTGTAGTTCTATGCGTAGTGAACTAAGTCTTTTAGTGAACTATGCTGCTGGACCATGAAACTGCACAAGAGTTTCTCAGTTATATTCTGCCCCTTTAGCTGGAACAGGATAACTAGAGTGGGCTGGAGTTGGATTATCTCCCTTCTGCCAGATCCATTAGGGACTGCAAATACCACAGCAGGTTAGGCTCTGATTAACTAATTTCTCCTGAGGGCAGTTCTTGTTAAAAAGAAAGCGCTCTGGTGTATTTCAAAATGGTTCATTTTCCCTTTCCCCTGCTGGATTTAGCTCTGATATTTACTGTAAGAATAAGTTTGAGATCCTGGAGATAACTCTCACAATATTGTGAGGGCCCCCTGTGATTTCATCCTCCTGAAGCTTTTAACTCTCAGCCACGTGGGCATTGAGCCTCCAGCAATTCGTCGATCACAGTTCAGGTTTTCTTACTCTGGCGCTGCTTCCCAGGGAGGTTTTGACTTGTTAGTCTCTGTTCTGTAAGCCACAGCTCCCAGTATTTGTCTGTCTCTCTCAACTTGGGGACAGCAGTTTGCCCTTTGTCTTCCACTCTCTTACTGAGCCAATAAGAGTCGCTGATTTTTCAGTCTGTTTATCTTTTCATTTATTAAGATGGTTAACTTCCAAGCTCCTTACACGTGAAACCAGAAATTGGAAGCCCTAATGCTTATTTAGATTTATACAATTTTAAAGCCCCAGTGCAGTAGATTTCACACTGGCCTGTCATCCCACTTCCATAGTCTTTCAGGATATATTTTAAAAAGACATTTGACAATATTACTTCCTATTTTAAAAATCTCTTCACTCTTCATTGACCTCAAGATAAAGTCCAGTCCTTGCATGATGGCATAAAAGAGACTTTAAAACTTACTTGCTGATGAAGTCTCATCTCCCAACATAAGACAACTATTTTCCATGTACATTATAATCCATGTACTCTAAAAGAAGTGTGCATTCTAATACCTTTGGCTTTTTCACTGGCTACTTTTTATGCCTAAAATTCTCTCCCCATTAGTCCTTGTTAACATTTTTTCATTTTTAAAGACCCAGGTGGAATATTCTCTCTTTAAGTAGGTTTTTTATAATGCCTAGAAAAGTCGAATCCCATAGCTCTCTGTCAAGGTCTGCATAAGAGATACTTTATAATGCATTATCGTCTCTTTATGTGTCTATCTGATCCCTTAGGACAAGATCATTTTCATTTTAAGTGAGTCATTTTGTTTTCACATCTTTTTTTTTTCACTCAAATATGTTTAATGAATAAATGGGTGGATGATGCTTACGCTTAGGATTTGGACTTTGAGGTGTAAGAGGGAAGTATGACTTGGTTTCTCATTCCATTACAAACCATGAAGTGACAGAGGCTAATTAAGTGTGTCTGTACTAACTGCCTAGGAGAAGTCTTATATAACACTGATAATGTGCATGTTCCTGACTTGGGAAGTGATGACAGAAGAGGGACAGTGATTGGCATAAATCATGACTTCCTCAATGTCCAGGCATCCTTTGGTTTGAAGGGAAGCAAATATTCTTTACAAATGGAATTTCCTACTGATTTATTCAAGCTAGCAATGATTACTAACACTATTAGGAAAAGAAATTACTTAGAAGAATATCAGTTCTTAAGTGTTCTTATAATTCCCTTATTCTTGGAGCAAGAGAAACTGTAACAAGCCATCTGTACATGCCCATTTACTTCCACATTGTAAAACAACTCCAATAGAAAGCTGTCTCTGTTCACCCTGAGCTGAGTTAAACGACCTCACGTCACAACGTAACCATGATATTCTAGTCACGATGCTATCACTACACTTACTACTTTATATTATGAGTGATGTTTACATATGGGCTTCTCAAAAGAGGCTGTCTTAGATGAAAGCATCAACTAATCAATATTATAAAATTTAAGATCATAGATTAAGGAATATAAAATCTACCAAGCTGTTTAAATCCTCATGAAAATTTTGCCATCTCCTTTCTCATGTCTAGGATAAACAAATAAATATGGAAAGATTAGAATTCCTGAATGGAAGAATTAAAATTTCTGCTTTCAGTCCTACATAAGCCTATTGTCTATTGTCCCTGTGCATCTGTTAGAGTACTTAGACAGGGTTAAATATTCTGTTGTTAGGAAAGAAAATATTCAAAATATATTGATCTACAATGTTTGGATCAAATGCATGGAGGAAAACAAATAACACTGTATAATCCACGCTCTTTCTTCAAAAATTGACAGAATCACGACCCAGAAATACTTTCACAGCTTCCTACATCTTTGAGTATTTGGTGCACGATTTAGTTTCTATTTTAATTTTAATTTCTAAGGTTTGTTTTGCTTTGCTTTTTACTGTGTTCTATGACAACTAGAATAACTTTTGGAGCTGTTTATATATTACATTTGGCCTTATAAACAAACTTTGCTATGACAGAGAGGCTAATATTATTTTTGGAGAATAAGAATCTTATAATTAGCAGTGTCTATGATGAGACTAGAAATACATATTTCTAAATTTTGACTTTCCTGAAAAATGACCATGGGTTTAATACCATTTTTTGGACAGGCACAATGGGGAAAAAAAAGTGAAAAATGTTTGCTCTTTTGCATAATCTCATTAAAAGATAACAAAAAAGTAAAGATCTATAATCCAAAGATGTGAATGAAAAACCATAGAAAGAGTGAGAGTACTATATTATGAAAATAAGATTTCATTGTTCTAGGTTGCTTATTACTGAGATAAACAGACTATGGAGCTGCAGCCTTTCAAACTTTTTAAATAGAAGATGTAGAAGACCTCGTCCTGGACATGTCTGAGCTACCTGATGACTCTGTGACAGTAAACTTGTAATGACTAGGTACTTATACCAGTTCTCTCTAAAGCTATAACCTAGGCGAGGGGTAGGGGCACTGCTTTCTCGTTGCGGGTCAGTGCTCTGTGATATATAGGGTGTCCAAAAAAATGTAAACACAATTTGAATGATTATAAAGTCAGTGTTTATTGCTATACAGCCTATTTGCAAAATTTAAAAGAATCTACAGAAATGAGTAACGTTTTTGTCCATGCCTGCTTTCAAACTGATGAGTGTTCTGGTCCAGGCACTGCGGGCAGCGCGAAGCAAGGGACCCCAAATGTCAAAGATCATTTCGTTTATGTAGTTCAGTGTCTGCCCTCCATTTATTGACTGTTGTTGGTTTTGTACCATAAACTTTATCTTTTATACATGCCCATTAAAAAAAAAAGTCCAGTGGTGTGAGGTCTGGTAAACGCAGAGGGTATTCCGTGTTCACCAGATTTCACCCATTTGCCGTTTGCCCCGAGAATACTCACCGGCGGCACCTGTGGCTGCAGCGTTTACCCTGGGGTCACTGGCTAATAGCAAATCCTAGAAAGCATAGCATTCCTACACGTGAAAAAAATTATTAAATGCTGATCATCATATACATTTTCTGTTATGTTAGGACAGTGAGCTGTGCTTTTCTTTTTCTAAACAGGAAATGGGTTAAACCTGAAAAGGAGAGAAAATTATGTGAGTTATCAGCTGTTAAAGTGAGTATACATTTTGGGGGGGACACCCTGTACTTGTCAACCTCCTTCCAGATCTAGTGACTCTCATGCTTTGCAAACCACAAATGAGCAGCTTTGCTGACTTTGTAACAAATAAGGTATAGGTTCAGGTTTAAAAGGATTCGAGCACCAGATCTATTATTATAAAGCAATTACTTTGAGGTGGTTGGGAAAAGGCAAATATATATTATTAGCATGTTTTAAAGTATCAAAATATTTACTGTATACATTTAGTATGATGGTTAAATGAATAATACATGTAAAAAGCCATGCCTAATGAATGGTAGGTTCTTATTGTTGATATTCTAGAGAACACTTGTGTTAATCACTTAGAACTTAGAGCAGAAATACAATTCCTGAAGGTGAATTCTCTAGAAATGAAGACGAGAAGGACAAGGTCTTTCCTTGAATACCTGAGAGGTATTTGGTTTGCATTTCTGTAGGTTGCAGTAATCACTTGTGACTCCGTGATCATTTACCCTGACGTGAATTTGGAAGCTGCTCCTCTACTTTAAAGTGGATGTGAAGTACAGCGATGGATGGTTCTTTTAGTACTGAATGGCTTTAAAGATATCTTCACACAGGATAAACTTATCAGCAGAGGCAAGTAATAAACGAGCATTATAAAAATTTAGGAATCTTTTACTTACCCTAATTGATGGCCCTCATAAGATTCGTAACTTTTTTGTTAGTTGCTCTTTACTTTCTTCAGTGTCTGAAGTGATAAAATGGCAGAGAGATTGGAGGGGGTTTTGTAAAGTTAATTAATGTTAATTGTGTCATGAATTACTTTCAGGAGTCTGTTGACTGATGGACCCAGTGAAGGGAGTCAATACCATTTAATGTTCAAGAGGGGATAATGCTGGTCTTTGGCATCATTTTACGATCATTAGAGCCAGGCAAGAGCTTGTCAGGAACAGCTAGAAAGATCAGTTGTTCATGGCAATTAAAACAATTGAAAATGACCTGGTATTACATTATACATGATGCAACACTCCTCCCAGTACGAACAAACTTCCATTCCATTAGCGATTTTCAATTTTGTACCAAGCGCTGCAATTTATTTTTCTTAGTTACCCTACCATGGCTGTCTGTGTACTTCTAACAGGATATTATTAATATTTATCCTATTATCTCATACAACATTTTATGGTTAAAGCACTTTGCAATCTTAACTAATTAATCTTTATATCCTGTCTAAAAGGATGGTAAATATCCTTTTAGAGTTAGAGAAACTGAGTTGGGAGAGGTAAGAACTGGCCATGAAGAAAATAATCTGATAAATTCCAGAATCTGGGTTTAAGGCTCACCCCACCCCGTTGGCATTAAAATCAATAAAACATTGGTCCTGAAGGCCATACTCTGAGATCTAGATGCCCCTCCCTTCAGACTCACTAGAAAGGTAAATGGAATTATTTTTATATTCTTTACATTACCACCCAAAAAATGTTTTTAAAATTCCTCATAAACGAGTATAGAAAATAAAAATTTTAGTAATTTTTTAAAAATGTTAAAGCTGTTACACATATAGAGGAACTAGTGAAACAAATTTTACTCAATCTTTTCAAAAAGAAAATGTTTTAGAGCATAGAGTAATATAAAAATCACCTAATAGATACCAGAAAATTATCAGGTACTTTAGCATATCTGGTATTTACCCAAATTTAATAACAACACAACTGAAACAGAGATTTTTGAGTGAATTGCTGATGACCATATAGCTAATAAAAGATAATGCTAGAACTAAAACTCAAATTTGTCTAACTCCAAAATCTTTAGTTTTTATCCTACAAAAATGCTGGTTCTCAAGTAAATAGAAACTAATCTCCAATTAATAATTCTCATATTTGACTCAACAGTGATCTCTTTCCAAACCACTGGAATGCCAGACACCTTAATAAAGACCTTTCTAGATGCCTTCCCTTCAGTCCATAACAATGTCTATTATCTCCTTCAGAAAACAACACATCAAAACATAAATCTACAAAGAGTGATTTTAGTAAATAAGTGTTCCAATAGTCATTAGAGTCAGGGACTAGTATTAAAATCCTGACGAAGTATCCTTATGTGTTTATACTTTTAAGGTGAATTCAAGAAAAAATAAAAGATTTAAATGTATTTCTAGTTTGGGATAACTAGGGTAGTGATCCACATGTTAGAATCATAGCTTTTATACATCCGATGAAAAAATATACATTCATTACCATATCTGTGCCCATTTAAATGTTAACAAAACTAGTGAGTCTGATGTGAATGGCAGATATGCAACTACAAGGGCTGTCTAAAAAATCTCCAGCCATAAATGCCTCTATTTAACATATTACATAGCTGGATACTCTCCAGAGCACCTCGTATGTTTTGGATTTGCTTTTCTACTCTTTCTAGTTTCCAGACTTGCATAGCAAGTGCCACAGCATTCTTTCTAAAAGCTGTGATAAATACCCCAGAGTATTACACAGATGCATCTTAGAAAGTGCAGGGCCAGGGGGGTGGTCATTATTGCTGTCTTAGTATTAAAGTAACAATTTCAACAATTTCAGATGACTTTTCCTACTTTATGGCTATTTGATGAGAGGCGATTTTAAAGAGACAGGTCAAAACTATTTTTGGTCTAGTTTCTCTTTCAGACAGCAGTAGATGATGCTTACAAATGTCATGACATAACATACATATTATTGAATGTAATGTACCATATAGCTGTTGTTAGTGGGGAGGGGAATGGGAGGGAAGGATATTGCTTTCCTTGGAAACCCTCAACTCATATAAAAAGACAAGCAATTACATGTGGTATAGTTAATTACATGTGTTATAGTTACCTAGCACATCATACAAAACACATGGTCTTTGAGCCTTTTGACACCATCAAATGTCAGGCCAGCCTAAGAAAATGGAGATAAATCTTAAGAAATTCACTTATTTTTTTCTCCATATCTTCCAGGTTATACGATACATCAAATTATTCCCATATTTTTTATCAGTATGTAAATGTCTTTTATAATTCATATTGAAATGTTAAGCTAATGGTCTTTATACATGAATTTATGTTTGATTTCCTGGAATGCCCTAAAATAGTGTGTTTCTTTTTTTAAAGTTCTGCTTCTTTGTAAAGAGAACCAAATAACTTTTAAAATAATATCGCAGAACAACATGTAAATTATTGAGAACGAACTAGTAGAACACATCTTTTGATTAACTTGGGAACTGCCTATTTGTTCCTTCAGTAATACCTAGTAATGCACAAACGGCTCTGTATTAGATTATTTGTCAATGTTATTTTATGAAGAAATTTAATAAAATTTACTACTCTGCAAACCATTGAGCACTTCCTAACTTAATTGTCATATTCTGCATTTCCTGAGATTTACAATTAAAATCGTGATGAGCCAGACATAAAAACTATTCCTTACGTGACCAGACAGGTTATTTATATTTTACCAAACTTATCTGAGATATTATTTATAATAAAGTTTTATTAAAAATAGATTCCACTTATGTATAAGTACCTATATGTAATGTATTTTATCTGAATATTTTTTCAACCCAATTTTCTCTCAATGTCCATGACCAAAAAAAGATAGTTCAATTTACTATTTATGTCCATGCCAGGTCCAGTTAATAAAAAATAATGACTCTGACATTTTATATTTTCCAAGGATGATCAAATAAGGAATAACCAGAGCAGAATAAACATTTATTTTGATTAAGAAATGTTTAGTCTTCCTTGTATTATTGTCACTAGTCACCAACATTACTTCCTAAATATTTAATACAACATAAGACAGTGTATTAACTTACAATATCTTATTGCCATTTTTTTAACCTAAGTTTAATTGGTACAAAGACCAATAATAATATGAGAGTCCACATTACCAGTATTATTGTTATTTTGTATGATAATTGTGTGGTTTTATATAGAAAAGAGCAAGGTACTAAAATATCAAGGATTGACTTAGTTTTACTATATCTTTTAAGATAAATTTATTTTTAAATACTTGTGACAATTTCCCACTAGCTTTAGCAAAAATAAATGATTACTCACCGAATAGGGATACAAAAATCCATGGTTCTTCACGCTCATTCTGTTGTTCATTCTCTCCAATAACCTGAGTGAATAAGTGACAATGAAGAATGTATAATGACTAACAACATTATAAATGATGTCATATGGGCTTTAAATTAAGAATCAACTTTAAGAACTATTTATTTAGTCATTTCACTACATTTTCAACAAATACTGATTGAGTGCCAGGTATTGGACTTGATAATAGACTAATTATGGAAATCGTAATGTTGTTACCTAAGAAGTCCGAGAAAGGGAGACCAGGTAACAGTAACACTTGAAGTTCCATTTTAGAAGTGTTTTGACTACTTTTGGACATGTCTACATATTTCTATGCTTATATGACTTAGTTCATGACTTGGGAAATTAAACTCTTTTAGAGTCAGCATCCTAAATATAAAATAGAATTAATACCACATAACTTACAGTATTAATATGGGAAAAAATAAGCACATAGATAGTATACCAGTATATGAAGGTGCTTTGTCAACTATGCAAACACACAAATAAATTACATTGCTGTTAAGACATTTAACTGGAAATATCCAGAGAGCTTATGTATACATGAAACTTGAGGGTACAAGACAGTACATTTATACATTTCAGTTATAAAACAAAACAGAAGTTTAAAAGACATCATAGGAGCAATTGACTTCTCCTAGCCAAAAAAAGTGCAGGGAAAAAAATATAAGCAAAATACAGAATCTTAGAATATATGAACAATTACAAGGTGTTAACAAGAAACAAATCAGATGAAAAGTGTGGTGGCATCCAAGACATGAAAGAGAATTAGAGCAATGCAGTCACGGAAGCCAAAGACACAAAACCTGAGGTCAGGTCTATGATGGAAAATCACAGACCTCATTGACAGATATGTAGGTGTTTTTTGGTATTCAAGAGGTTGTTTTCAGCAAATAATCATGAGGAAAGATTAAGGAATTCTGATGAAATAAGCCGTGTGGTCTTTCCTTTTCCTCTAAACCTGGTTGTTTCTATCTGAACAAGTATCTCTTTAACCTACTCTCTCTCTTTCCCTCTCAAATACCATGAGAACTTGAGAGGAGTAATATTCTATTATAATTGATGCTTCCTGGTTTCTCATGCCTCTAATGCCTCTAATTTGGAGAACCATATCCCCAGAGACAGAAAAAAAAAAAAAAAGAAAAACAAGCAATATGGAATTTAAAGACAAGCGGACTTTACTTTAGGCCTGTATTAGTCTGTTCTGGTTACCAAACTAAAATACTACAGATTGGATAGCTTACATAACAGAAACGTATTTTCTCACAGTTCTGGAGGCTAGAAGTCCAAGATCAAGGTGTCATTAGGATTGCTTCCTGGGGAGACTTCTCTTCCTAACTTGCAGGCAGCTACCTGTCTCTGTGTCCTCACATGGCCTTTTCTCTGTGCTCAGAGAGAAAAAAAGATCTCTGGTTTCTCTTCCTGTCCTGGTGTGGACATCAGTCCAGTTAAAGTAGGGCACTGCCATTAGGTCCTCCTTGAATGTTAATTACCCACTCCCTAAAGGCTCTATTTTTAAACACAGTCACATTGGGAGTTAGGACTTCAACATATGAATTTGAGGGCAACATAATTCATTCTATAATAACACCTGAGATTACCAAGGGATAATGGTTGGTGAAAGTTACTGTCATCTAACATCTAGGCAATTAGTTCTAAAATACCATTGAATTAATAAAAATCCTGCTATGGGAAGGAAGCAATTCAAAATAAGATATCTACTTTTCTCCTACTGAAACATCTAACTAGCATTTTTTCCATATTCTCTGTCTTTGTCTTTCCGACCTGACCTCCGTATGAGTTACCTTCCTAAACTTCGTCAGACCTTTTAACTCCCCTCTTCAAAAACCTTCAATGACTCCCCACTGCTTAATGAATAAAATCTATTATTTTAATTATTCACTCAGCTCTCAAAAGCCTGGATCCAACATGTATTTTCAGTCTTATTAATTTCTCTACTCTTTAGCCACAGAGGATTATTCATTGCTACCTGAACTTTGGATGCTTTTCTAAGACATAGGCCTGTGCTAACTCAGCCTGCAATGTCCTCTCCCTCAAGGTTCACTTCCAAATTCTAGAACTTCAGCAAAGCCTTCCCTAACTTCAGTGAGAAGAAATCACCCCTAAAATTCTTTGAGGATAAGTTAATTGCTTATCTATCTGCCTTTCCCAAAATACTCTGAGCTTGTTAGGGCAGGGAATATTTTATTTATATTTTAACCAGCATAGCTTACAACACACACAGAGTAAGTTTTGAATAACTGCTCAATGAATGAAGAAATGGTGAGGAATGGGGAGGCTATCAATGTAGAATAGTTATTACAAATGTCTAATAGGTAAAGAAAGGTGAACAGTAGAATATGTCCTTAAGAAGTACATGAGTTGTTATTTTCTCTAGGAGAAGAAACTGTCTTCATTTTATAAAGAAACTAAGGACATGTTTCCTATGACCACCTATACAGAATGGCCCCATAAATGAGAGACAACCACATTCTAATTCACTAGGTCTTACAAAATACAGCTCTATTGAAAAGAAACTGCATATATCCATTTACCTTTTATAACAATAAGAACAACAAAATAAATAGGTACTATATGAAGAAAAAAACACTTAAAATATTGTCTGACTTCTTTGCTCATTTAAAGTAAAAATCTCTTGTAGTGCTCTTGATAACCCAGGAAAGAGTAGAAGAGTATTCCATGGACAAAGTCTATTGCAGTAGAAAAGAAAATCTCATTCAGAGTTCACGCTAAGTATCTTTTCATAAGAAATTATATAGCACCACAATTAAAATGAAATACTAATTGTAACAAGAAAAGATGGTGGCTGCA
The DNA here is from genome assembly GCA_004026885.1 of Lyroderma lyra. Classification (NCBI taxonomy): domain Eukaryota; kingdom Metazoa; phylum Chordata; class Mammalia; order Chiroptera; family Megadermatidae; genus Lyroderma; species Lyroderma lyra. Next base: position 48,395 of record PVJL010008530.1, read on the forward strand.
GAATATAACTCAGCCTTAATAGATTTTCTAACACCTTTCTTTATATCAAAGAGGAGTAGCCCTTTAGCCAATAAAGTAAATTTTCTGATCTCTAAATGGGTACTTTATCCTCATTCAGGCTGATATTGCAGCGACATCATGAATTTCTGAGACAGCTTTGTGAATCAGCAGAGTATTTCAGAGGAGAGCGTTGACTGCTAAAAGCAAAGTCGTTATGTTTTAAACAGCCTTTAAACTAGTAGATGAAACATTTCATTTTGGGTCAAGGATTTGCTCCAGCAACCTAAAAGAACAGAGAGAGGTGATCCAATTGGAAAGGGATAGAATGATGTTACTGATCAGCCAAACCTCACATTATAGTTTTGTGGATCAAACATTTTTTACTTTTTCTTTTAGTATCACTGTCTATAATTTTTATTTCCAAAGAGCTGAAACATTAATATTCCATGAACTATCGCCCTATATTTCTAAAGAACCTTTTAAAAGACATTAACTAATTTACTCATAATAAACTTTGAGGTCTAGAAAAAAATGGTTTTGTTTCTACTGAAGTAACTTCAAGGAAAGGAAATTAAAGGCAAGAAACATGTATGTTTCCTAATCCATCCATTCAACAAATGCTCTGAGTGCTACCATATTCCAGATACTGTGTTAGGTGCTGGGAATACTGAAGCAATAAGACACAGTGCCTTTCCTCACTCCCAGTAATAATACTATAGAACGATGACTCATAAAATACACAGCATTGAAAAGCCAAGATAACTGAACTCAAGTTATCCCCACATCTCTCTCTTTCTTTGTACTGGTGCATTTGTGAGTGTTCTTAAATGCTTTTGGGGGGTAAAATTCAAATTTAAGTCTGACATAGTCTGAAATAGCTTAATATATTTTGGATATAATTTACTTTCCAATTTTTTTTATATAAACTATCTTGGTTTGGGAGCTCTGTCTTCATCAAGCAATGTCTTTAGAATATTATATTGCGTAAGAATAGGATTGAACGTATAAGATATTTTTATAAATATCTTTGCTAAAATTGTATGTGTCGAGGAAAAACACTTTCATACACAAAATAATTTTTTTATATTACTGGAAAATATATTGATTGACTGCTATGGCTATTTGCATCCTTCAGTCTCTATATATGGATATTCTTCTGTTTATTCACTTGTGTGTAGATGCATAAATTAAGTATGGAAAGTATAACTGCAAGATTTTCTGTGGCCACAGATAAATTTGTGTCTTCAAATCATCATTCTAAGGTTTTACTGTTGCCTGCAGCCTGTCTTTTAAACTAATATAAAATTGAGAGAGTTTACATTGCAGAATGTTTATTCTTAAAGCAGGTTGCTCCATTTAATTTTCCTCATAATTGTCACATCTATATATCAACTATACCATTATTTATACATGTTTTCAACTCGTATTTTTAAAATAAATTTAACCTCACCCCAAATAATAATAAATCGAAAACAGTTTTGTATTACATAATGAACAGTCATATAATTTCTACTAAACAATTTAATTAATATATTACCATAAATTATGTGCCATTTAAGCCAAGGATCAACAATATTTTCCTGTAAAGAGCCTGGTAACACAATGCAGAGCATAGGGTCTCAACTATTCAACTCTGCTGTTCTGGGGCAACGGCAGCAAGCGACAACCATGTGAACAAATAGACGTGCTTGTGCACCAATAAAACTGCACAGGAACGGACAACAAGCTGGATGTGGCCCATCGACTGTGATTTTAAATTCCTTACCTTGGTGTATCCCATATCACTAGTAATAGAAATACCATTCTTTGTGAAACACTTGCTTTCATATAATTCCAGAAAGCTAATGTGCATCTGGCCCCTTTCTATTTCTTCAATAGTACTTCTAGCCCCCTCAGCATGAAAGTCGAAAGAACCCATGCTGATATTTCTGGTTAGGAAAGGACAGGGCATGGTTTGCTGACTGGCATTTTGAAATTCTCCTAAATAAGTATTCCTGCAGGTAGATTAATAAAAAGTGGTATATGAGCAGGCTTCAAAATTTTACAGTACAGGATTTTTGTTTTTTGTTTTTTTAGTAATACTCACTACATTCATTTATAAAATGTGTGTGTTTGCAACATATTATATCTTCACTATTAAAATGTAGATTCACTAAAGAAAAGGTCTTTGAAAATTCATTCTTAATGCCCCTGCCTTCCTATATAGTAATTTTCTGGTAAATTATCTTAAAGTGATAAATGAATAATGGACAAAAAATTCCATTTTTTATCCATTTTGTACTTCTAGTAGAGAAGTACAAAATAAGAGAAGAATCATTCAAATAAATAGTGTTTCCATTTGCTTACAGAAGTAGGATTTCTTGTTAAGAAAATAAAGATCAGACCTTTGCCATTAGAGAAGGACTGTAAGTATGTGAATAGCAATAGATCAATTTAGAAATTAAACTGTCTATAGAAGTTAATGTGTGTCCCCAGAAAAATCATTAAATAACATCTAAATGGAGACTTTACTGTGAATAGTTGATGGAGTTTGAACATGCTTAATTTTTAATAGAATGAGAATATCTGAAGAATTAAGTATATTAAAGTCTTGCTTTTTTTAAATTTATTTTTTAACATGGCACATACCGTTCTTATTACATTAACTAAGGTCTTACTCTTGTAGCAAGAAATACATTTGACAGACTATTCGAATAAGCACAATATTTGTCAAGTTAATGTTAAAGTATCACTCAAGGAGATACTTTTTAAGTATGTTTACATTTTTAATGGATTTTAATAAACTCATAGATAAACCATCTATGTTATAAGTAAATTAATCCAAGTTTTGAAAGAGGAATTAGTTTTGGGAAAGGACTGTTGAATGTGTTTTATTAAAATTATGGTTTAGATGGGGGTCATCAAGATGGCAGCATGAGAGAAGACTCCTGAATTCTCTCCTGGAACATACAACAGATAAAAACAAAAATCCCACCAGAGAATTCCTAAGTGGCACACAGCCTCGGCTGAGAGAACCACTCATCACAAGAGAACAACTATAAGTCAGAGAAAGGGAGTGAGCAGGAGGGAGTAGGAGAGGGCAGATGGGGCCTGGTTTGTGACCCGGAGCCTGGAAGAAAAGGGAGTGAGTTGGGAACCTGGGACTACTGGCTGAAATCCAGCATGACCCCAGGCAGCTTGGAAGCAGAGAATTGACAAGGGCAGAGGCACAGGCGGCCAGCAACCCTGGGTGACCTAGGACCTGAACATATGACCTTGGGTAAGTTAGGGACTGAGGAAAGGTGCTTTACATGGCCCTGGGCAAATAAGGGCCACAGCCAGAGTGCACACGCAGGTGTGGGTATGGGCCTGGAAGAGCTCAGAGCCAGGAGCTGAGGGTGGCCCTGGGTAAGCTAGAGCCTGAGAACCAGGGACCGTGGAAATGCTGACCAGGAAAGACCACAATCCTGGGCGAGACATGGATTCCGGGGAAGAGAGAAAGACAGAGCCAAAGGCCTGCACCTGCAGCAGCCCTTTCAGCTCTTAATGGGGAGATGGGCTTGGGTTGTGGTTGAACCCAGTCTCCAGGACAGCATGTGATCTCAGGTCACACAGCAGTCACAATCAGCACTGCCCTCACAGCCAGGTGAAACCCATGGATACAGAGTCTGGTGTCTTCCACCAACTCCCTCTCAAGGTTCACCTCCCCAACTCCACTAACAGCCTGCAGTCAGCCACAGAAAGGGAATCTACCATTATGCTGTGCTGTGAGCAAGGCTTCTCCCAACAAACCCAGTCCCCACCCTTGCAGCTGCGTCCAGCAGTGGGGCTCAGAGAAACTGCAACACACAGGTGCTGCAGACACAGCCACAGGGCAGCCTGGGTGAGAGAGACAGGGCCAATGAAAGCACTGACTGGGAGATATCACAGTCCCAGGTGTGGGCTTGGGAGAGGAGAGAAGGAAAGACCTAAGGGAGTACATTCACAGCAGCCCTTTCTGCTCTTGGTGGGCAAACACAATTGCATTGTGGATGAAACCAGTGCCCAGGACAGTGTGCACTCTCAGGTCATGCAGCAGTCCCAACCAGCACTGCCCTCACAGCCAGGCAAAACCTTTTGGGCTTCCCCCCACCCTCTCCCAGGGCTTGCCTCTCCAGCTGTACCTGGAACCTGCAGTTGGCCACAGAGGAGGAGACTGCCATTGTGCAATGCCATCAACAAGACTGCATGTGCTCTTTTCCCAACAAACCCTGTCCCCACCCTTCCAGCTGAAACCATGAGTGGGGCTCAGGGAAACTGCAACACACAGGCACAACAGTTCCAGCTTGCACTGAGATTCCAGGAGCATAGAATATTATCACCTACTGCATCCTCCCAAATATAGAGGTACACTGAGATTAAGTCAACCTAATCAAAGTAGAGAAGCCCACCTCCCAAGAAATCTCTCAGTGTAAGAAGACTGAATAGACAAGAGAAAATATTATAGACACAGCAGTGACACTAGCTGGGAAGCAAAAGGAAGATCTCCTCATATTTGCCAGAGAAAAAGTCCTTATGCCCAGGAAGAGAACAATGAATACCCTAGGGAACAAAGCTGAACAGGACAAAGGAAAATTCTCCAGGGAAAGAACTGGAAAACATGGAATTATATGATCTAAATGACACAGAATTCAAGACTGCAATTATAAAAATACTCAGAGAGATCAAAGAAAATTGCGAGAACACACAGAGGGAGCTAAATGATCTCAGAAAGTAAATCTGTGTACAAAAGGAATACTTTAACAGGGAAATGGAAACTATGAAGCAAACAACAAAGAGAAATTGCAATGAAAGAAATAAAAAATGGAATAGCTAGCATGGGAAGCAGGGCCAACCAGAGAGAGAAAGAATTGGTGAGTTAGAAGATAGGAATATGAAATTGTCACAGAATAAAAGAAAAGATTAGAGAGTCAAAAGAAATAAAAGAACTATACAGGAAATAGCTGACACTATTGGAAAGAACAACATGAGAATAACAGGAATACCAGAAAGAGCAGAACTGAAATCCAGAGAGAGCATACCCAAACAAATAGTTGATGAGAATTGTCTAAACCTTTAGAAAGAACTGGAACCCCAAAATCAAGAAGAAAACAGGACTTCTAACTACCTGAATTCTAGCAGACCTTCTCCAAGGCATATTATACTGAAAATGTTAAAGTTCCAGGACAAAGGAAGAATTCTCAGGGCATCCCAGTAAAAGAACATCATAACCTATAAAGGAAAGCCCATCAGGTTATCATCAGACTTCTCAGCAGAAACTTTACAAGCCAGGAGGAAGTGGAATTAAATATTCAAAATATTGACAAAGAAAAATTAGAAGCCAAGAATAATTTAGCCAACAATGTTATCCTTTAGATACGAAGGAGTAATAAAGACCTTTTCAGACATGCAGAAGCTGAGGGAATTCTCTAACACAAAACAGGCATTTCATGAAATACTGAAGAAGGCTATTCAACCTGAAACAAAGTCAAAATAAATGGGGGGAAATTGGCACAACAAAAACATAAAAGGAGAGGAAGTAAAAGTTTAAATTTCCAAAACAGAATGAAGATAAGAAGCATGCTTTAAAAAAGGAGCCACTACATATATGAAACTGTTTTTCATAAACCTCATGGCAACTACTCAAAAAACAAAAACAAAAACAAAAAAAACTAAAACCTCCAAGCTAAGGCACATGCCCCCAAAAAAGAGAAAACAGTAGGAAAAATAATAGAACACTATCAAACTAAAATAACCTACAGTGAAAAAAAGCAAAGAAAAAATCAAGACACCAAGCTACCAAAAATTCAGAAGATAAAATGACTATAGGAAATCCTCACATATCATCAACCTAAATATAAATGGACTGAACTCATCAACAGAAAGGCACACAGTAGTAGAATGGATTAAAAAACAAAATCCATCCATATGCTGTCTCAAGGAGACACACCTCAGCTACAAAGACAAACACAGACTCAAAGGGTAGAAAACAATATCTCAAGCAAATGGCATCCAGAGAAAAGCAGAAGTAGCCATACTTATATCTGACAAAACAGACTTTAGCATAGAAAAGGTAATAAGAGACAAAGATGGGCATTTTAAAATGATAAAAGGACCATACAACAAGAAGATGTGACACTCATTAATATATATATTCTCCAAATCAGGAAGCACCAAAATTTACACACCAACTACTAACAGATCTGAAAGGATAAACTGACAAAAATACAATTATAGTAGAGGATTTAAACACCCCCTGACAGCCATGGACAGAGCATCCAAACAGAAAATCAATAAGAAAATATCAGCGTAAATGATACATTACAGTAATTGGACATAATAGACATTTACAGGATACTTCAACCTACAACACAAGACTATACTCTTTTTTAGGGCCCATGGAAAATTCTCAAGAATTCTCAAGACCATATGCTGGGACACAAAACTGGCCTCAGCAAATTCAAGAAGATTGATATCACACCAAGTATATTCTCAAATCACAAAGCCTTGCAATTGGAGATCAATTGCAAAAAGAAAAAAACCACATATACATGGAGATTAAACAACATGCTATTAAAAAATTGCTGGATCAAAGAAGAAATAAAAAAAGGGATTAAAATATGTAGAAACTAATGAGAATAAAAATACAACATACCAGAATTATTTGGGATGCAGCAAAAGCAGTAATAAGAGGGAAATTTATATCATTACAGTCCTATCTCAAGAAACAAGAAATATCACAAATAACCTAACTAGAAAAGAACAAAAAATGTCCAAAGTCAGCAGAAGGAAGGAAATAATAAAAATCACAGCAGGATTAAGTAAAATAGTGAACAGAAAAACAATAGAAAATTAATGCAACAAAGAACTGGTTCTTTAAAAAAAAAAAACAACAACAATAAAATTGACAAACCCCTGCTAGACTCACCAAGGGACACAAAGAAAAGACACAAATAACCAAATTTAGAAATTAAAGGGGAGAAATGACCACTGATCACAGAAATAAAAAGGATTATACAAAAATATTATGAAGGACTATGTATGTCACCAAATTTAACAACCTGGAATAAATGGACATGTTTCTAGAAACATATAGTGTACCTAGACTGAACCAAGAAGAACTAAATAGTTTAAATAGACCAATCAAGAGTAAGGAAATTGAACCAATCTTTCAAAACCTTCCCAAAGGCAAAAACCTTGGACCAGATGGCCTCACCAATGGGTTTTATCAAGCATTCAAAGAGGAATTAATGTCTATCCTCTTCAAACTCTTCCACAAAATTGAAAAAGAGGCAATACTTTCCAACTCATTCTGAGGCCAACATTACCCTAATACCAAAACCTGATAAGTAAAATACACAAAAAAGAAAACTATAGACCAATATCTCTGATGAACACAGATGCAAAAATCTTAAACAAAATACTAATAGAATACAGCAATGTATTAAAAATATTATGCATGATGATCAAGTGGGATTCATCCCAGGGATACAAGGATGGTTCAACATATCCAAATCAGTCAATGTGATATACAACATAAGAATAAAAATAAAACATAAAAATCATATGATCGGGAGTTCCCTGATGGTGTAGTGGCTTGGGATTTCGGCGCTGGCACTGTCAGCACTGTGTCCTGGGTTCAATTCCCAGTCAGGGAGCTACCCACATACCAAAAAAAAATCATATGATCATATTAGTTGATGCAGAAAAACCATTTGACAAGATACAACATCCATTTATGATCAAAACACTTAATAAAATGAGTATAGAAGGAAAGTACCTCAACATAATAAAGGCCATATATGACAAGCCCTCAGCTACTATCATTCTGGACAGGAAAAACATGAAGCCTATTCTCCTAAAATCAGGAACAAGACAGGGATGCCCCCTATCACCACTGCTATTCAACGTAGTACTAGAAGTTCTAGTCAGAGCAATCAGACAAGAGAAAGAAATAAAAGGCATCCTAATTGGAAGAGAAAAAGGTAAACTGTCGTTATTTGCAGATATGATCCTTTATATAGAAAACCCTAAAGACTCAACTGAAAACTATTAGAAACAATAACTGAATGAAGTCTCACGATACAAAATCAATGCAGAAAAATCAATTGCATGTCTATATTCCAACAATAAAACTTTAGGAAAAGAAATAAAAACAAACAAACAAACAAACAAAAATACAATACCTTTTGCAACCACAATGAAAGAAATAAAATACCTAGGAATTAAGTTAACAAAGAACATGAAGGGCTTATACACTGAAAAGTATTAGATATTACCAAAAGAAATTGAAGAGGACACAAAGAAATGCAAAGATATTTTGTGTTCATGGATTGGAAGAATCAACATAGTTAAAGTGGGCATATTACCCAAAGCAATATACAGATTTAATGCAATTCCCACAAAAATCCCACAGACATTCTTTCAAGAAATATATAAAAGAATCATCAGATTTATATGGAACCACAAAAGACCCTGAATCACCAAAGCAATTCTACAGATAAAGAGTAAGGCTAGAGGCATCACATGCCCTGATTTCAATCAATACGAACAAGTGTCAATAATCAAAACAGCTTGATATTAGCAGAAAAACAGACACACAGACCAATGGAACAGAATTGAAACCCAGAAATAAACTCACAAATGTATGGACAGATAATTTTGACAAGGGAGCAAAAAATATACCATGGGGAAAAGAAAGTCTCTTCAGTAAATTGTGCTAGGAAAATCGGAAAACCACATGCAGAAGAATGGATCTGAACTGTGAACTGTCACCATATAACAAAATTAACTCAAAATGGATTAAAGACCTTCACATGAGACCCAAAGCAATAAACTGTATAGAAGAAAAGATTGGTACTAAAGTTATAGGCCTCAGGTTCAGGGAGGACTTCATGAACCTAACCTCAAAGGCAAGGGAAGTAAATGCAAAATAAAATGAATGGGACTATATCAAACTAAAAAGCTTCTGCACAGCAAAAGAAACCATCAACAAAGCAAAGAGACAACCAACTGAATGGGAGAAAATATTTGTAAACAATACCTCTGATAAGGGACTAATATCTAAAACATATAAAGAACTTGTATAATTCAACAACAAAAAACCAAACAATCCAATTAATAAATGGACCGAAGACCCGAACAGACGCTTCTCCCAGGAAGACATACAAATGACCAACAGATACATGAAAAAATTCTCAACTTCGCTAGTTATTGCGGAAATGCAAATCAAAACCACAATGATATGTCACCTCACATCTGTGAGAATGGCTACTATCAACAAGACAAAGAATAGCAGGTGTTGGAAAGGTGGAGAAAAAGGGACCCTCATACATTGCTGGTGGGAGTGTGAACTGGTACAACCACTGTGGAGGACAGTATGGAGGTTCCTCAAAAAACTAAGAATAGAGTTGCCGTATGACCCAGCAATCCTCCTTCTGGATATCTAACCCAAAAGCTTGAAAACCTCAGTCCTCAAAGATATATGCACCCTAATGTTCATCGCAGCACTGTTCACAGTGGCTAAATCATGGAAACAGCCAAAGTATCCTTTGATTGATGACTGGATAAAGAAGTTGTAGTATATTTACACAATGGAATACAACTCAGCTATAAGAAAAGATGAAATAGGGCCATTTATGAACAACATGGATGGATCTTGAGTTCATCATGCTAAGTAAAATCATCCAGACAGAAAATAACAAGAACTACACGATTCCACTCATCTGTGGAACATAAAATTAAAAGCAACAAAAAACCAAAACTCATGCACATAGTCAATAGTTTAGTGGTTACCTAAGGGTAAGGGTGGAGGGAGATGAGGGAGAAGGGACATATGTGGTGATGGAAAGAGAACTGACTCTGGGTAATGAACACACACAACATATAGATGATGTGCTGTAGAATTGTACACCCAGAACCTATGTAATTTTTACTAATGTCACCCCAATAAATTTAACAATAATTGTATTTTAATTTTTATAATATATGAATGCTTCCTACTACTTAAAATGTTTTTGCAGTTTGTTAGGGAGCTAATGTACCATTTAAATAGACTAAACTTTCTAGTTATACAATATACCATATACCACATTAGTTTCAAATAGTTCTGGGTAATGCTTAAAAAATTAACATATTTGAAAATTAGTTTTAATAAATATTGACAAGACTGCATTTTAATGAATATGAAAGAAACTTCCATTAAAGAATATATATACATATTTTGATTTTGATTCTTTTCTGAGAAAAAAGCTTACACTAAAAATAAGATAGAGAATATATTAACAGACACATTAAAGCAACATTGCTTTCTATATTGTAATGTCATAATTGATGTTTAAAGAGTTGATCCTCATTTAGTTGATGATTACAAAATATTACTAGGACCAAGTGATTAAAAAATAGAGTCTTGGAAATAGTAATAATCTTTATTATTTAGAAAGTACAGAAATACCAAAAACTATAAAAATTAAATAAAATATTAATTTTGTCAAAAATTTAAAATGCAAAGATAATTTGAATTATTAAGGGACAAAGTGGAAAATTTGATAAATAAGAGCAATAATAAAGACATTTCCAAATAAGAAATATATAATACTATAATTAGTTTAATAATTCTTATAGTTTATCTACTATATGGATATATGAGGGCTGTCTGGAAAGTATCCAGCCATATGAAAAAAATAGAGGCATTTATGGCTGGATTTTTCTGAACAGCCCTCATTTGTCTACACATATATAAAATGTGTATATTAAATATATCTATATAAATATATATTGTATATAGTCACTATAAAATTATGTCAAGACTATTGAACAGGAGTTACCTTTTATTTTAAGTGGGCAATATATTCATTTTCTGAACAGTACATTTATAGAGAATTATTATTTCTTTTTTGTTACCTATTTTTCTATATTTTATGTCCCTATAAATTGGACAACCTAGAAGAAGTTGTTAAATTTCTAGCAACATAAATTTCAAGACTAAATAAAAAAAAATAATCTGAACAGGCATTATTAGCAATAAAATTGAAGCAGTAATAAAAAAATCTCAACAGACAAAATTCCAGGACCTGATGGCTTTACAGGTGAATTCTATCAAACATTGAAAGAAGAATTAATGCCTATGCTTTCCAAACTTTTCCAAAATATTGAAGAGGAATACATGTTTCCAAACTCATTCTCTAAAGCAAGTATTACCTTGATACTAAAACCAAAGACATTATGAAATAAAAAGTAGGCCAATATGCCTGAAAAACGTAAATGCTAGACTTCAAAAAAAATTAGCAAACCAAATTCAATAATCCATTAAAAGAATTATCCACCATGATCAAGTGGGATTTATTCCAGGGTTGCATTTATTCCATGCTTATTCCAAGGATGTTTCAATATTTTAAAAAATCAATCAACTGGTTACATCACATCAATAAAACCAAGAATAAAAATTATATGATCATCTCAATAGATGCAAAAAAATTTTGACAACATTCAATATTCATTTGTGATAAAAACTCTCAACAAAGTTGCTATAGAGGAACCATATCTCAATACAGTAGAGGCTATATATGACAAACCCATAGCTAACATTATATTCAATAGTGAAAAGATAAAAGCTTTTCTTCTAAAAGCAGGAACAAGACAAGGATGCCCACTGTCATCACTATTATTCAATATAGTATTGGAAATTCTAGCCATAGCAGTCAGACCAGAAAAAAGCAATAAAAAAGATCCAAATTGTAAGGAAAGATGTAAAATTTTCACTATTTGCAGACTGTTTCACACACTATATGTAAATGGTGAGACTCCACTAAAAACACTATTATAATAAATTCAGTAAAGTTGTTGCAAGATGTAAAATCAATACACATAAATCTTTTACATTTCTATACACTAATAATGAACTATGAGGAGAAATTAAGAAAACATTCCATTGTCAATTATACCATAAAAAAATAAAATACTTAAAATTCAACCTATAAAGTGAAACAAATTTACTCTGAAAACTACAAGACATTGAAGAAAGATATTGAAGAGGAAAAAACAAAAAATAAAACAAACCAAAAAATACCCCAAAAATCATGTGAGTACACTGTGTCATGGATTGGAAGGATTACTATTGTTAAAGTGTCTATACTATTCAAAGCAATCTACAGTTTCAATGCAAAACCTATCAAAACACCAATGATGTTCTCCTCAGAACTGGAACAAATAATCCTAAAATTTGCATGAAATAACAAACCACCACAAATAGCCAAAGCAATCTTGAGAAGAAAGAATGAAGTTGGAGGTATCATTCTCCACTGTTTTCAAACTATACTACAAAACTATAGTAATCAATACGATACTGTACTGGCACAGAAACAGGACTATAGAACAACAAAATCACTAAACCTATAAATAAACCCTCACTTACATGATCAATAATCTATGACAAGGCAGTCAAAAATATGCAATGTGGAATAAGTGGTATTGGTAAAACTAGACAGGTATATGCTAAAAAATGAAATTGGACTTCTTTTTTTATATCATATGATAAAATCAAAATAGATTAAAGACTTAAATGTAAGATCCAAAACACAAAGTTCCTGGAAGAAAATACAGACAGAAAACCCTTTAACATCAGTCTTAGCAAATTGGTTTTTGAATGTTTCCTTGGATAGAAAAAATTAACAAGTGAGATTATAACAAACTATAAAGCTTTTACACAGTGAAGAAAACCATAAGCAAAACAAAACAAAACAGAACAAAAAAAAACTATTGAATGAGAGAAGATATTTGCAAATAATATATCTGGTAAATGATTAATATCCAAACTATATAAGGAACTCTTACAACTCAACATCAAGGGGAAAAAAATGAGATTAAAATCTGGACAGAAGACCTGAATAGACATTTCTCCGAAGAAGACATACATTTGACAAAAAGACATATGAAAAGATGCTCAATATCACTAATTACCAGTGAAATGGAAATGAAAACCACAATGAGATATTACCTCCACCTGTCAGTACAGCTAGTTATCAAAAAAATCAATAAATAAGCAAGTATTGGTCAGTTTATGGAGAAAAGGGAGCCCTCATGCAATATTGGTGGGATTGTAAATTGATATAGCTACTATTGAAAACAGTATGCAGATTCTTCAAAAAATAAAAATAGAACTACCATATGATCTAAGAATTCCAATTCTGGGTATTTATTGCAATAAAATTAAAACACTAACTTGAAAAGATATATGCACCCCATGTTCATTGAATCATTATTTACAATATCCAAGACATGGAAACAACCCAAGTATCCATCAATAGAAGAATGGATAAAGAAGAAATGGTCTATATAATGGACTCAGACATTAAACAGAATGAAATCTTGCCATTTGTAACAACATGGACAGACCCAAAGGGTTAGGGTATTATACTAAATGAAGTAGTGACAGAAAGAAAGACAAATACCATATATTTTTACTTAAATGTGGAATCAAAACACACACGCACACACAAAACAAAATAGCAGTACACCTACAGATACAGAGAAGAAACTGATGGTTGCCAGAGGGGATGGGGGGAGGGAATACCTGAAGGGGAGTAAGTTATATAATATTCCAGGTATAAAATAAATAAGCCATGGCATGTAGTGTACAGCACAGAGGATATAATTAATAATATTGTAATAACTTTGCACCATGACAGATGATTACTAGATTTATCATGGTGATCACATCTTAAGGTGCTAAGTCTAATAACATCTCATGGTGCAAAGTTATTACAATATTATTGTACAACATAGTGATTAGACATTTGTATAATTTACAAAGTGATGTGTTGAATCACTCACTATGTCATACACCTAAAACTAATATAACATTGTATGCCAACTGTAATAAAAAATAAAAAATAAATTTAAAAAAACTGGTAGATATGATTCAAATGTTCGTGAAGTGTAGGATTTATACATTCTAATTTTTTCAGTCAGCAATGCTTTGAAGTGTCTCCAAATTATAATTTGTGTTTAGAGGAATGAAACATCTAAAAACTATATAATTATTAATACTCAGTTTGCCTTAAAAATCAATTGATGCAAGTTAGATAACAGGATATCGAGTGGCAGGCAGTATCCCAAAAGTAGTAATAGGCAGATAGTGATTACTAATAAAGTTTTAAATAAGATTCTCACTAGAAAGCTCAAAGAAGTAAAACTTGAGGAGTCAGGTTGTTGCCTTCAAACCAGGGATTGACATGTGTAAAATCCACTCATAGGAGTTCACTCGTTCAGCTAAATGTATTAAGTCAAAGTATGAACACATACTTTCCAAGTTTTGCACTGGTATTTATTTTAACATTATGTGTGCAAAAACTCTTAAGGCAAAAGTTTGTATTTTTGAATTTCATACAATTTATTACCAGACACCTGGACTTCAACTTAAAACATTTAGTTAGGGCCATGTGTGATGTGGGAGACGGGGGACAACAGCTTCTAAATAACGTCAGCTCCGTGCCAGGACTCTGCCATTAGCTGTGTGTCCCTGGGCAAGTTACTTCATCACCCTTGGCCCCATTTCCTCATCTGCAAAGTGAGATGTTTGGATTTAATTGCTAAAATTGTTTCCAGATACAAAATTCAATGACTTGATAAATTGTAACAGAGTTGTCACTATGAAAACTGTTTCTCTATCATTAAAATTAAAAACACATTAAGTTACCCAGAAAACCCCTCCCCAAAACTCTCTTCTAATTTTTCAGATTTAAAATGCACAGAGTAGATAGTGTTCTCCAGCTTACGTGTTAACTTGAAGATGGAAATTATTGTCCTTGAAGACTTATGAAATCATTTTTATCTAATGTTCAATCTTCACACTTGATGAAGGCATATCTGACTGCAGTAAGCAAATTGCTCAGACTTGTGAGCCGTCAGTGGACCCACAATTGAGCTTTCTCACTTATCTCAACTCATTCTTTTCTCTGACATTGTAGTTTAGATTGGAAAAAATGAACATAACAAGAACTTGTTAAAAAAAAGATAAATCTTTATAAAAAGAAACAGGCAGTGTAAAATATGTGACAAACAATATTTATAATTTAACCAAGTCAAAACCTGTTTAAGTATAACATAGCAGAACTAATTTTTATAGTTTCTATGATTTAGAATTCACCTTAAAAATTTATTTGACAAAAATGTTTTATATATTTTCAAATTCTTAATAAACAGTAAGTTTTTTGCTGTGAATCCAAATCAAGTCTTTCTCCATAAAATCTACCAAAAAATTAAAATACATACACATTAAATTATCTTTCCTTGTAGATTTATGTTTTATTATATAATGCGTGTTCATTGTTGAACGAGTAGAAAATAAAGTACATAAAGAAAAACTTTTAAATTACTTATCCTAATATTCTTGCAAATATATCCCTTTATTCTACAGAAACATATTTTAACACTATATATTTAGTAATAAAGCATTATGTGTGCATTAAATAAAATGAATACAGTATTTGATTCCTACTATACTTACTATTTTATATCCTGTCTTTTTATTTATAATTTTTATTATATTAAATCACTTAATTATGTATTTTCATATGAATACATAACACCTGATGTCGATTGAATGCTTATTATATGAGAAGCTCTATTCTAAAGTTGATGTATATTGTATCATTTATTCATATGAACAATCTTATTTAGTTGGAGAATCTAAGGCTTAGAATGTTAAAAGTGACTTGCAGAAAGTCAAAGCATCCAGTGGTATGGCACTGGAATTCAAACTAGGCCTATCTTCAAGGTCTAACTTCTAAAGCCCATTTTATATTTCTTTCACTTAAAAAAATATTCAACACAATTTTCCACCTGCTAATTTAATTAATGTCCACTTTTAGACAATAAAACATTGTCTGAATGTTTTATTAACATTTTATGCCTATAAAATTATGTTAATGGCGGATATTACTTTAAATTTCCATACTCTGAATATTTTGAGTTATTTGTATTTTTTATGAAGTTGTACCTCCATCAAAGGCTTTCTTTTAAGAATTCTAAATGGTGCATAACTCTTGCCTGAAAACTTATAAACATTATTAACATCAGTAATATTTTTTAACATAGGGTCAGTATTATATGACATAAGATATTTCTTCTTTATTTCCTCCTTCTCCACGAAGAATTAGACATCTATCCATGAACAAAAGTGCCTGCATGGGAGTTGTAAGATCCAGCACCATATGCAAAAGAACTTGTTCTTGAGTTTTGCCTTCCCATGCATTTGGGAATAGTTAGAACACCTCAGTACAGGCTGTAAAACAAAGCAGCAATCCCTCTCACCAGAGTTAAGAAAATAAAGTGTTGACCTAGGCTGAAAACCACAAACAAGAGAGAAACAGAAGTCTAGCTTTTTCAAATGGGAATTGAAGCATACCACTGGAGAAAAAAAAAAGCATGGATTTGAACATAGTTGAGATGGTAAGAGAAAATTTACAGTGCCACCTTTGCCCCCTAAAGCAACACTACACAGGGTAGAACTATCAGGAGGTGGTGACCTCACCCACAGGAAAAAAGGAGAGCATCAAGTGAGTACACAATTACTGCACTGGCATCATGTGCAGCTGGAGAAAATAGTTTCTTTCCAGGAACACTAAGAGTACTGAGGCAGGACCTCAATAACAAAGAAGAGAGAAAAGGTCTGGAAAGAAAAAGAATTAGAGGGACACAGTTCCTGCTGGCTGAGCTAAGCAGTAAATCCATCTATAAGCATGTGACAGTACTACACCCAAAAATTCCCTTCCAGGTCCGGGAGCATCCCAAATGCCCCAAGTGCTAAACCCACACATCTCCCCACTTCATGGCCAGCTTCTTGTGTGTGCTTCCAACTGCCACTGTAAGAGTGAGCAAGCTCTAGTAGACAAAAAATTAGCTCAAAAACAGGCCAGAGTCTGTGGGCAAAGACGACCCATAAACTTGAGCTGTAGTACCACCTTTTGGCAAGCGGGGGTGCGGGCGGGGGGTGGACAGAGAGAGAGAGAGAAGCAGAGAGAGAGACAGATTTCCAATAGACAGATGGGTGAGTAGTTAGAACCAGAGAAGACATAAAAGCTTAAGAATTCTCCTCCAAAAAGTATGGAGCAGGTGTATCCATATAAGGTGGGAGAGCATAACAAATATAAGCAGGACAAATAAAAAATATTTCCCACCAGAAGACAACTAGTAAATAATTTAAAAATCTATGACTTTAAATGCAAAAACAACAATGGAAGGCTCCAAGGAACATGAAGAATCAAGGAAATGTGTCATGACTAAAAGGTAATAATAATGTTCTAGTAACCAAATTCAAAAACAATTATGCAAGTTACCTGATAAATATTTAAACAAAACCCAAAGTCAGCAGAAGGAAAGAAATAATAAAAATTAAAGCAGAGCTAAACCAATTAGAGAACAGAAAGACAATAGAAAAAATTAATATTACGAAGAGCTGGTTCTTTGAGAAAGTCAACAAAATTGACAAACCCCTGGCGAGACTAATCAAAGGACAAAAGGAAAGGACACAAATATCCAAAATTAGAAATG
>PVJL010008531.1:0-65902 GCA_004026885.1 Lyroderma lyra
CAGACATATGAAAAAATGCTCATCCTCATTAGCTATCAGGGAAATGCAAATCAAAACCACAATGAGATACCACCTCACACCTGTGAGAATGGATATTATCAACAAGACAAGGAATAACAAGTGCTGGAGAGGATGTGGAGAGAAAGGAACTCTGGTACACTGCTGGTGGGAGTGCAAACTGGTACAACCACTGTGGAAGGCAGTGTGGAGGTTCCTCAGAAAATTGGGAATGGAGTTACCATATGACCCAGCAATCCCCCTATGGGGATCTACCCCCAAAACTTGAAAACCTTTGTCCGCAAAGACTTATGTACCCCAATGTTCATTGCAGCGCTGTTCACAGTGGCCAAAACATGGAAACAACCAAAGTGCCCTGCGACAGATGACTGGATAAAGAAGCTGTGGTACATATACACAATGGAATATTACTCAGCTGTAAGAAAAGATGAAATATTGCCATTTGAAACAAAATGGATGGACCTGGAGATCATCATGTTTAGTGAAATAAGCCAGACAGAAAAAACAAAGAACTGCATGACATCACTCATATGCGGAATATAAAACTGTAAGCAACAAAGAAAAAAGAAATGAACAAACAAATAACCCATGGACACAGTCAATAGTTGAATGTTATTTGGGGATGAGGGGGATACGATGGGGAGAAAGGGGAGGGGGTGGAGAAGAGGGGGGAAGCTAAATATAAGGTGATGGAAAGAGAAGTCACATTAGGTAGTGAACTTATTATACAAGCTGACAATGCACTGTAGAATTGTATGCCTGAAACCTATGTAATCGTTGCTAACAGATGTCACCCCAAAAAGTCTATCAATAAAAATGAATTAAAAAGAAAACAAAAGTGACTTCTGTTTCTCTGAGGCATGAAGAAAGGAAGGAAGAGTAGGTAGTCATGCAGTTAAATTAGTTTGGTTGATTTCTTCATCACTCCTTAGTAGCTGAGGTGTAGGAGCAGAAGAGAGGTAGGAACGCAGAGTTGCTACAAGGTTGAGTTGTCTTGGAAACTGCAGCTCAATGAGGAAGAAAATGATGAGGGTGTTCAAAGAGAAGGGAAATAAGGGGTCAGGCATTGGCAGGCTTCAAGAAGTTGATCATTAAATTTGGTGGGAATGAGGGACTGAGTTCTATGGAAGTTCAGGAGGGTATTTTGCATAAGAAAGCATCAGGATGTTGGGTGCTTTGGTTGAATCAGGTCTCTGTAGTGGAAAAGGAGCTGTTGTATAGTAATTCACATTGATAATGAATTAGCTCAATGTTGGAAAAATGGAATAGCTCAGGCTCTCGCACCGAGCTTCCACTGCAATGACGTACACCTGTTACACAATCATGACTTGCACATACCCAGGTGGCAGCCATTTTGTTGTTTCTGCATCTTATGAACTCACTTCTTGGCTACCTGCTACTTTTGTTCTCCCGCCTATATAAGGTGATGGGACTCTCCAGAAGCTATGGGCTAGTATCTATTGAATGTGGGTGGATCTGGTATCTACTGGGGATGAAAGGGCCACAGGGCCTGTTGGTCCCTAAAAGGTGAAAACCAGGCCCACCACCCAGACTTGACCTTACCCTGAGTGGTCAATGCCCGGGACTGAGTAACTCCCAGAACAGACATTTACTGCGCATGTACTGCCTTATGTAGCCATGAAAACGAAAACACTACCGGGCAGGTGTGACAAAATGCCACTTGTGTTCAAATATGTATATATAGTCCCAGGTATGCAATAAAGTGGCTTGCTTGCTTGCTATCCTCCCATGTCGGATCTGCAAGTTTTTTTTTTGTTTGTTTTTTTTTGTTATTTTTTTTGTTTGTTTGTTTTTGTTTTTGTTTTTTTTTGTTTTTGCTTTTTGGTATGTGGGTAGCTCCCTGACTGGGAATTGAACCCAGGCCGCAGCGCTGACAGCGCCATCGCTGAAGCCTTAAGCCGCTACACCATCAGGGAACTTCAACTGAGTGTATCACTGCCAAAACCTTCCCTGCTGAAGCAGCTCAACTCTGACATTTGGCGTAGTCAGCAGGATGAGGTGAGTACTGCCCCCAGCGCTCCTGAGGGTCCTTAAATGGAGGAGATGTGGCCTCCCACCTCTCTATGGTATCCAGTGGCCACATGCTTGGCCACAGGGACAGCTCCAGAGGACTGGGATGAAATAAAACCTGCACTCATGGATGTCCGAAAGGCCCTGGAATCATTGGAACTGAACGTTCTGCTGGCACACGGGGAGGTGGCTGGTTGCACAGCTTGGATGTTTCCGGCGGTGCTGTGGCACACCAACCGGGAGATACGGGAGCAAGCTCAACAGGTGTGTGAGTTGCAACGACGGGAGGAAACACTAGAGGAGTGCCTGGTAGCTGCTGAACGTATGCTGCAGGGCTCCCAGGAGTCTGTACGGTCCTCCAGGGCAACCTCCAGGGTCAGTAGTCCAATACCTATATTAGAGGCCCACCCCTTAGTGCAACAGAATGTCAAGCTGGAACAGGCAATGGGGCTGGGGGTTCATCTGCAGGAGGCCCCCCAGGCCAAATAGCATATGACAATGACTACATACTTGCCCACTGAATTATAGGAATTGATGAAGCAGGTACACTAAAGGGGCAGGGAAATGGTACTGGGCTGGCTATTGAGATTGTAGGAAGGTGGGGCAGAA
This sequence comes from Lyroderma lyra, assembly GCA_004026885.1. Classification (NCBI taxonomy): domain Eukaryota; kingdom Metazoa; phylum Chordata; class Mammalia; order Chiroptera; family Megadermatidae; genus Lyroderma; species Lyroderma lyra. The sequence continues at coordinate 2,659 of PVJL010008531.1, forward strand.
GGAAAAGAACTGTCCCCTGATGAAAGTACCCAACTGGCCTCTATTACAGTGCTCTCCTCCTTGTGACAAAGGCTACAAAATACTGCCCGTACTAACCATATGTAGGAAATCATTCCCTGATCAATTGGTTAATGGCAGAGGCCCGAATGTCTTAGGTGAATGCGAGCGAATTGCCTGAGACTGAGCAACTGGTCCACAAACTTGGACATGGTGCGAATTATATGGGAGATGGGCATGCGACAGATGGTATTTTGGGTATGCTACAATAGCCCCGATGAGGGGGTTTTCACCACTAGGATGAAGGACCTCATCCTAGCGTCAGGACCCCCAGGAACTTTCGGGACTATGGCGGCTCTTCTGGCCCCCTATGTAGGTTGGCGGGTGCATGAAGTAACAGCCGCCCTAGCTTGATTGGGGGATGGGGAAGTGAAATGAAAGAAAAAAGGCGGCCAGGTGAGGCCACTACAGGGCCCCAAGGGCCCCCACCCAAAGGACACCCAAAGAATAGCGGGGCTCAAAAAGGTGGCATTCAGCCTGCAGTGAGAGTGAGCCGAAAGCACATGTGGTTTGGTCTATTAGCAGCAGGAGTAGCCGCAGAGAAAATAGAGCATCAGCCCACGGGAGTGCTGCCGGCTCTGTGGAAGCAGCTGGAACCTAAGCAGCAGGTTATTCCCCTGCCCGCTGCTACACTCCCAATTCGGGATTTGAGACTGACTGATTTTTACCCAGGCTAGGGGTCTGGTTGAGGTACCTGGCTAATGAGGTATTCAGGGGACTGAAGGTCACATGTTGAACTTACTATTTACTGGCCCCCCCATAATGTGCAGCAGGTACTAGCCCTTGTGGACACTGGAGCCGATAGCACGTTGTTGTATGGAAATCTGGATCGCTTTAGTGGTCCTACAGCCACCATGGAGGGATATGGAGGCCGGATGATATGGGTCAAACAAGCAGTTGTGACCCTGAGCATAGGGCAATTGCCCCCACAAGACTACAAAATCTCTGTGTCCCCTATCGCAGAATATATTCTAGGGGTGGATGTGCTGCAAGGACTGGCGATTCCGACGACGATGGGAGAATTTCGCCTGCGTACGCGAGTGGTGAAGACCATTGTTCGGGGGCGTCCTCATCATGCCCCCTTGGTATTGCCCCAGGCTACCTGTGTTGTGCATACAGAGCAATATCGGCTACCAGGAGGGCACGAAGAGATCGGTCGTACCATTCTCAAGCTTGAAGAAGCCCAGATAATCCGCCCAACGCACAGCCCTTAAAGTTCTCCCGTATGGCCAGTGAGGAAGCCTGATGGCTCCTGGCGAATGACTGTGGACTATCGGGAGCTGAACACAGTGACGCCCCCATTGCATGCAGCTGTGCCCAATGTCATAGATCTGATGGACAAACTCACACATGAACTGGGACAGTGTCACTATGTTGTGGATTTGGCAAACGCCTTTTTCTCCATAGATATAGCGCCGGAGAGTCAAGAGCAGTTCGCCTTCATGTGGGAAGGACGACAATGGACTTTCCTGGTGCTTCCCCAGGGATATCTGCACAGTCCCACCCTGTGCCATGGACTGGTGGCTCAGGATGTGGCCACCTGGCAGAAGCCAGCAGGGGTGCCTCCGCTCCATTATATTGGTGACATAATGCTAACCTCTGATTCTCTTATAGAGGTCGTGTCTGTGGCCACCAGTCTACGAGAAGCCCTCGAGACCTGGGGGTGGGCTGTCAATGAAGACAAGGTCCAGGGGCCTGGGCTGTCTGTCAGATCCTTGGGAGTCGTCTGGTCGGGTAAGACTAAGGTCATGCTGGAGGCAGTCATAGATAAGATACAGGCACATCCCCAGCCAACAATGGTGAAGCAATCGCAGACTTGGGTTTGTTAGGCTATTGGAGGGTGTTTATTCCTCATTTAGCCACTTTATTTCACCAGTTACATCACCTGATACAGCGACGGGCCACTTGGGATTGGACCGCAGCTATAGAACAGTAATTTAAAGCCACCAAGCAAGTGGCGGCTCAAGCCCAGAGCCTATGGGTGGTGGATGCCCCTCTACTGTTCCTTTTCACAGTTGGTGGATGACAATGAGTTCGGACAGGGCTTATGGCAGAAACATGGGGATTGTAAGGTGCCCATTGGCTTTTGGTGTCAATTATAAAAGCCCACTATTCCCTTATAGAGAACAGGTAGCTCATCGATGGGGCGTATCCCTGACCCAGGCGCAATGCCAACAAGCCACGCAAGATTGCCAAGCTTGTGCAGGGCAGCACCCCCACCAGTGCTGCCTTCTGCAAGAACCAAGTGTCATTCTGAGGGGTGGGCAGCCCTTTCAGGAATGGCAACTGGACTGTATCAGGTCCTTGCCAACAGATCATGGTTGTCAGTGTGTCTTCACGGCAGTGGATACAGGAACTGGGTTGGGATTTGCCTGGCCCACGGCTGCGGCCACCCAGGTACATACCCTTCTGCACTTGGTCAGCTGAGCGCTGCCTATGGGACTCCTGTGGTAATTAGCCGTGGTCAGGGCCCGCACTTTACTGGCTACGAAGTGCATACAGGCTTGGGCTCGCCAGAAGGATACTGATTGGCAGCTGCATGTACCTTACCGGCCCCAAGCTGCAGGTATGATTGAACAATATAATGGTTTATTAAAGGAAAAATTAAAAGTCTTCAGTCCCAGTTTATGCAAATGGTAAACTGATCTGCCCACTGCAGTCAGGATATTGAAGGAACAACCCAGATGCACTAGCTTGTTCCCACTAGACAAAATTATTCAAGGGTTACCCCACTTTTAAAAAATATGTCCTAACCCTGCTGACCCACACATGGTGCCAAAAATATATATTGGGTCCTTACTCCTCCCTGCTCCTGACTTGTTGGCACCAGGGAAGCAAGCCTCATGGTCATGGCCTTGGACCACCCAGGCCTCCCACTAATCTTGGCTGGCTCTAATAGAACCTTGGGGTGTTGGACTCAAGGAAGGATTGATCTTGAAACCTTGGCTAGAACAATGGCCCCTTTCTATACATGTGACCCTACCAGAAAATGCCAGAGGTCCTGTACTAAAAGGAACATTTGTCCTTGCCCTCTGGGCTCCTCCTTTATATTCTATCACCCCATTAGAGTCACCTTGGTCCCAAACACTTGGGGAACTAATCTGGTATTATAGTCCAGGGGCAAAGCCCTTACTGGCCACATTGTCACAAGATGGACACATTGCCTGTATTTTACCTCAGGGTAAAAAGATCTTCCTTTAATGGTGTCACTGTCTGCTTTGTCCTACCGCCCAGGCTAATGGCAGGTGATAGTATCCTGTCCTGGGCACATACGTTTGCTCAGGTGCACAATGTTTCCCGCAGTTGGATCTGCATGGAAATACTGGAGGCAGCTGAGGGACTTCCGTGGAGGCAGCTGAGGGACTTCCGTGGAGGCAGCTGAGGGACTTCCGTGGCGGATCCACCTGGCTTCCCTGCACAACTGGACGTGGTTATGTACATGGAGCAGCACTGCTGAATGGGAGAATGTTGCTGGGCAGGCAACAATTTGCTCTACAAGGACTACAAGAACCAGCCCCCTCTATTTGGTTATGCCATGGCTAATCATGGGGTTGGGTGGTGGGGGAACATGTGGGACTATGGGAACAAATCCCATTATGCATAGAACACCACCAATCAGCTGTTAACTGCACAGCTGGTTGGGTGTCCCCACACTTACGTCAAAATATTATCCATGTGCTGACACCTCACACTTGGTGGGATGGAGCACTAATTTTAGGGGGCAGGCATGCCTTGAGGATTAGGTAGGTAGCAGTTCATCTTCTGACTTAGAGTATAGACTATGGATTCAGACAAACCTGAGTAAAATTTAGGCTCCAGAGCTCTGTGACCAGGGGCAGCATAAATTTGCTATGCCTTGGTTTTCTCATCTTTAAAATGGGAATGACAACACTACCTGGTAACTCTACGGATTAAATACTAATGTGCTTTTCTCATGCTTTACACATCTCTCATCCTCAGTTCCTTTGTTTTTTACTGCCTCTCTGGGTTTTTAATATTGAAGTGTCTTAGGGCTCAGACCTTGTTCTGCTTTATTTTCCCTTCTCTCCTTTCCTTTCCTCTTCATTTCTCTTCTTCCCTCTCCTCCCCTTCCCTTTCCATCAGCCAGCCACATGGTTTTAAATTTCATTTGTATACTGATGACTCCTAAATTTTATCTTAAATATAGACCTTTCTCCCAAACTTCAGACCCATGTATCCACTTGCTTATTAGACATCTCCATTTGGATGGCTAATGTACGTCTTCAACCCAACATGTCCAAGTTGAAATCCTGAACTACCACTCAAATCTGCTTTACTCACAGCCTTTTCCTTCTCACTGATGCAACTCTGTTTAGTTGCTAAGGCCCAAACCTTTGAAGTTACCAAGGGTCTCTCAGACCCCCACATCAACTTAACTCTGCCAACAATAAATATTTTGAATTCAGCTGCTCCTTAGCACATCTACTGCTATCATCCTGATCTGAGTGCACCTCCTATACTGTGTCTGGCATTGTTCTCCACAGTCTTTCCTCAACAGCTTCAGCTTGCTAGAGAGATCTTCAAAAACTAAGTCAGGTCCCATCACTCTTCCAGCACTGTCCAGTGGATTCCATTTCTCTTGGAAAACAAAAGTACTTACAAAGGCCTGTAAGGTCAGCACGGTCTGCACTGTCCCCACCTCTTCAGCCTCATCACCCATTGCCCTCTTTCTTCTTGCCCTGCCAGTCTACGCAGCCTCCTTGTTCCTTGAACAGGTCTCACTCTACAGCCTTTGTGATGACATTTTCTCTGCCTGGAATGCTCCTCCTTCAGGTGTTTTGTGGATAACTTCATTGCCTTCAAATCTTTGTTCAAATCTTCTTTTTCAATAAAGCCTGGGCAGCTTATTTAGCAGTTGATCATGTACCAGCCCTCCCATGGAACTCCCCGAACTCCTAACCATGCTTTACTTTTTATTATCACCTCATTACATAATATATAATCGACTTATTATGTTTATTCTCTATTGCCCATCTTCCTGTGCAATAAAAACTCCATTTGAGCAGAGTTTATCTGCTTTTATCATTAATGTATACTAAGAACCTAGTACAGAGCTTGGCAAGTGGTTGGTACTCAATAAATATTTATTGAATGAATAAAACAATGAATATATGAATGGATGACTATAAAGTACTTTCTATATGCTGGGCATTACACTAAGTATTTCATTAATGCTACCTGTTATTACTGTTGCTATGTTTTAGTTGGGGAGAGTAATCAAGAATGTATATTCTAGAAAGATTCAAAAAGAAAAAGAAAAAAAGGAAGAAGGATGGAGAAGAAGACTGTTAGGTTGACATGGGCCAGAAGTGGATTTTAACCTGCAAATAAACCCAAACAGGCTGCCGGTTTCTCTGTAAGTGCTCTCGGGAAGACTGCACCTTTGGGAGACCATTGTTAGGGGATAATTTGCCCAGGGATAATAATTACTAGCAGGAATGAGCTTTTCCCACCCTGACTCACCCAATAGAGAATACTTTTGAGTAATTACCTTGGTTAAGTTTTATTCATCTTTTGGCACCGAGTGCAGTGGTGCACTTTGTTGGAGGACATTGTTCACCACTGAGGTTTTAAAGCTTTTGGGTGAATATTAGAATGAGACTAGAATTTGATGGCAGGATGGATATGAGAGTAATTGTTCACAATATCCTTACTTTTAAAAAATATCTTGAATGGGCAATTATCAAGTTTAAGAAAGAATTGAAAAATTTCAGAAAATATAGGATTTTTCTGATTACGTTGAGTTTTCATGCCTTTTGAATTTTGATACTGCCCATTGTTTTAAATATTGAAATGGCTTAACTGTTATATTAGACCTGAGAGTTTCATGGTTGACCCAGGGATATAGGTAGATAATTTATTTCCCCCAAATTAAGCTTTTATACCACTGACATAATTCACATTTATAATAAGTAATGTGAACAAGGTACAAAGAAGAAAAATTAGCCCTCGTCCCATTACCAAGTAACTACTGTTAACCTATTGGTACATCGCGTGTGTTCTATCTTGAGTCATTACAAAAGTTAGATATATCTCCCTTGGAATTGTTCATTAGGTTTCAGAACCACCTTACATTCTACAAAGCAGTGATTCCTCACTCTTTGTGAGAATCTAATAAGACCTATAGATTCCCTTCCCCCAAATCTCCATACTGTCATGAACACGCATTTTGTGTTTATTATCAGTGGTTTTATGCACAATCTGAATCCTGTAATAGTCTATGGACTCTAGGTTAACATCCTTGATATAGAACACAAGCCTTTTAAAAACATTTTAAAAAATCTGATAAATAATTAAGATTAAAATAACTTCCCTATAACACACTTATTCAAAGGTAACTGTAATGAATATCTGTTGCTTTTATCTGCCTGGGAGCAATTTTATTTCTCTCTGTTGGTACAATTGCCCAATCACCTTGTTACAAGGATGGGCAATAACCCACATTATGCAGCAAGAATATCTGACCTTAGGATAGCTGAAGCTGACTTAAACAGAGACTGACATTTGACCAAATACATAGGCATCTATGCATCCAAATGTTTTTTCTACTGTAATCAGTTTGGGAGGCTTCATTTCAATTACACTGTCATGGTTCAAAATGTTTTTGAGTATTTTTTCTGGAATTGCATTTAAAACAAATTTATGAGCTATATAAGCAAGTAATGTGGTTGAAAATTACAGAAAACCCCACTTAAATGATTTAAGCTAAAAGGGAATTTATTGGTCCATGTAACTGTAAAGTTTTCAAACAAAGGTAGACAAAGAGTGTCATTAGGATCTTGTTTGTCTTCTTGTCCCTGGGCTCTGCTTCCTTTATGTTGGCTCCATTCTCAGACAGGCTTTCCTTGCATGGTGCCAGAAGTGACCATACCACCCTTTCAGGCTCAAATCCATCAGAAGCAGAGAGCATCATTTCTGGTAGTTCCCAGAGAAGCCTCAAGACTTAGATTGCCTGCCCACAGTGAAACCACCTGAGGCCAAGGGAATGCAATGTGGTTTTTGGTTTAGTTCTTGGACAGGGACTAATTAAGAGTGGGGGAGAAGAGTAAAAATTAATTTACTCTAATTAAGAGTAAAAATAGGGGGCTATTATTGGAAGGAGGGCAAAAGGAGATTGAGCATACTCTTTCTATAGTCATTATGATTCTTTTTCAAATTCAAGAATAGTTGACATAATATTATATTAGTTCCAGGTGTACAACATAGTGATTTGACATTTATATAACTTACAGTGATCACCAGGGTAAGTCTAGTGACCATCTGTCATTGTACAAAGGTATGATATGATTGACTATATTCCTTATGCTGTGCATTACATTCCCATGACTTATTTTCTAAGTGGTAGTTTGTACCTCTTAATCTCCCTCTACCCATTCTACTCTCGTCTGGCAACCATCAATTTATTCTCTGTATTTATGAGTCTGTTTCTGTTTTATTTATTCATTTTTTGTTTAGATTCAACTTAGGAGGAAAATAATAAAGTATTTGTCTTTGTCTGACTTATTTCACTTAGCAGAATATCCTCTGGATCCATCCACGTTGTAGCAAATGGTAAGATTTCATTCTTTTTAATATCTGAGTAATCGTCCATTGTGTACCACTCTCTCTCTCTCTCTCTCTCTCTCGTGTGTGTGTGTGTTAATGAACACCTAAGGTTGTTTCTATTTCTTGGCTATTGTAAATAATACTGCAATAAATGTAGGGGTGCATATATTTTTTCAAATTAGTGTTTTCGATTTCTTTTGATAAATACCCAGAAGTACAATTGCTAGATGAAATGGTAGTTCTATTTTGAGTTTTTTGAGGAACCTCCATGCTGTTTTCCATAGTGGCTGCACCAATTTTCAGAACCACCAGCAGTGCACGAGGGTTCCCTTTTTCCACCACGTCCTCACCAGCATGTTATGTGTTGTCTTTTGGATAATAGTCATTTTGACAGGTGTGAGGTGCTATGTCATTGTGATTTTGATTTGCATTTTCCTAATAATTAGTGACGTGGAGCATCTTTTCATGTGTCTGTTGCCCATTTGTATGTTTTATTTTTTGCAGAAATCTCTGTTCAGGTCTTCTGCCCATTTTTTAATCCAATTTTTTATTTTTTGATGTTGAGTTGAATGAGTTCTTTATGTATTTTGGATAGTAACTCTTCATTGAATATGTCATTTAAAAGTATATTCTCTCATTCAATTAGTTGACTGTTTGTTCTATTGATGGTTTCCTTTGCAGTGCAAAAAGCTTTTTAGTTTGGTATAGTCTCATTTATTTATTTTTGCTTTTGTTGTTTTTGAGGAAACATCCAAAAAATATTGCTAAACCAATGTCAAAGAATTTGCAACCCATATTTTCCTAGGAGTTTTATGGTCCCAGGTCCTATATTTAATTTTTTAATCCATTTTGAGTTTATTTTTGTGTATGGTTAAAAAAGTGGTCCAGATTCAATTTTTTTTTGCATGTATCTGTTTAGTTTTTCCAACACTATTTATTAAAGAGACTGTCATTTCCCCATTTTATATTCTTGCCTCTTATGTTGTAATTCACCATATTAGCATGGGGTTTTTTCTGGGTTCTATATTCTGCTTCATTGATTTATGTGTCATATTTTGTTTGAGCACCATACTATTTTGATTATTATAGATTTGTAGTATAGTTTGGAGTCAGGTAGTATGATACCTCCAAATCTACTTTTCTTTCTCAAGATTGCTTTGGCTTTCGGGGGTCTTTGGCTGTTCAATATAACTTTTAGGATTATTTTTTCAAGTTCTGTGATAAATGCTACTGGTATTTTTATAGGTATTGTATTGAATCTGTAGATTGTGTTGGGTAATATGGACATTTTAATGATATTAAGTATTCCAATCCATGAGCACAATATATTCTTTGTTTTCTTCCTTTCCTTTCATCAATGTCTCATAGTTATTAGAGCACAGGTCTTTTACTTCTCTGTATTTTATTCCTTTGATTCAATTGTAAATGAGATTGTTTTCTTAATGTCTCTTTCTGATAGTTTACTATTAGTGTGTAGATTTCTATCTATTAATGCAGCATATTTCTGTATATTAATTTTGTATGCTATAACTTTACTGAATTAATTTATTAGTTCTAATAGTTTTTTGATGGAATCTTTGGGTTTTCCATATGTTGTATATTGTCATCTGTAAATAGTGACAATTTTTTGTCTTCCTTTCCAGTTTGGATGCTTTTCATTTCTTGTCTGATGGTTGTGGCATCTATGTAATTCTTTTAAAGTCATGACTTATTGTGACCCAAAACATTTACCTTCTTCACTAGACATGACCCTAAATAACTTTCAGTAACAATAAAGATAATGATCTATTATCACAGGTATTCAAAAGAATGTGTTTTAGATTGTAATATCCACTTCAAGGGAGGCAGTCATTAGACTTGGGAATATACAGTTTACTCAAAGGAATTATCTCCTAATTTAAGCAAAACAGAAGGAATAAGAAGTAAGACAAATAAATCATAAATGTATTTACATAGTATGTAAATTAGTATTGATTTATAGCCTGCATTATTTAAGGCTGTGTCATAAAAAGAGATTATTAAATTTTCAAGAGGTGTTTACAATATTGAATCATAGACAAAATGCCAACCTACTAAATGTATTAAGTTTTGAAAAATATACTATAATGTGAATTGTTGGGAGTATTCCTGTGGGCTCAAAAATTTACATGCAACCTGTGTTACTAGTTATAATGTTCTATGTGATCAAGCTTATTTATTGTGGAACTTAACACATTTTCTGTTTGGCTTATTTTTGTCTTTTGTAGAACTTTCTCTTAAAATCCTCATTTAAAATTGTTGATTCAGCTATTTATCTCTTTTAATTTTTCAGTGATTTGAAAAATAAATACCTTTCAAGGCTACATACATACAGGCATACATTCTTATTTCCGATACCTCATTCCCTCCAAAACGTGTCAAACACATACCATGTGTGAGGCAGTGTACTGAGGGAAGGGATAAACACAAAGGATGTGATCCTTGCCCCTGGGGAACTTGCACTCAAGTAACATCACTAGAACAGTCATGAAATAATTTTAATTTAGAGCAGTGTATGGTAATTGGTAATTCACATTTTCTCCTTTGTGTTCCATTGTTATATTGTCTTTGTGATACCTGCTTACCACTTTTATATGTTGTCTCTTCCCCTTAGAGTGTATCACTCTTAGAATGTATGTGACTTGTAATGCTCTTATTTTTAAAAAATTTCTTTTTTTGTGGTAAGAACACTTAACATGAGATCTACCCTCTGACAATTTTTTGAGTGCACAATACAGTACTGTTAATGATAGACACAATATTGTGCATTAGATCTCTAGAATTTATTCATCTTGGATAATTGAAACTTTGTGCCCATTGATTAGCAATTTCCCATTTTCCCCTCCCTCAACCCTGGTAACCACCATTCTACTCTCTGATTGTATGAGTCTGATTATTTTATTTATTTATTTATTTTTAAATTTTTATTTATTTTTATTATTTTTTTATTTTTATTTATTTTTATTTTATTTTTTTATTGGGGTGACATCTGTTAGCAAGGATTACATAGGTTTCAGGCATACAATTCTACAGTGCATTGTCAACTTGATGTATAATCAGTTCACCACCTAATGTGACTTCTCCTTCCATCACCTTATATTTAGCTCCCCCCTCCTCTCCCACCCCCTCCCCTTTCTCCCGAGTCTGATTATTTTAGATACTTCATGTAAGTGGAATAATGCAGTATTTGCCCTCCTGTGAGTAGCTTGTTTTGCTTAGCATAATGTTTTCAAGGTACATCCATGTTGTTGCATATAGCAGGATTTCCTTCTTTTTTGAGACTGGGTACTGTTTCATTGTATGTATATACCACATTTTCATTATCTCCTTATTCATCAATTGACATTTAGGTTGTTTCCACATTGTGAATAGTGCTGCAGTGAACATTGGGGTGTTGATATCTGTTCAATGTCTTGCTTTCGGTTCTTTTGGATAAATACTCAGAAGTGAGATAGCTGGATCAAATAGGAGTTGTATTTTCAATATCTTGAGGAACCTCCATGCTGTTTTGTACAGCAGCTACACCATTTTGCATTCCTATAAAGAGTAACTCCTATTTGGTTTTTTAAAAAATCACATCTTAAATGCTAAACCTAAATGTGCTATTATAGGAATTATAGAGGATAAAAGAGCATTTGTGGGTTGCCAAGAATAGTGAAAATGCTACTTGAAGTAAGTTACTCTTTGGCTTTAACTCAAATCTTTTTTCCTCAGGTGTGTTTCAAACCTTTTTTGATTATCTTGAAATATCTTTTCCCTCTAAGCACAAATTTCTCTAGAATACATCAGCTCCAAGGGAAGGCCTAGATGTTTTTGTTATCATCTCTGTCTTTTGGATTCAACTTGTTTCCCATTGAAAAAGCAGAACTTCACCTGATATAGCTGAGAAAAGCTGTTAGTGTGGGCTGCCTCTAGCAGTTCAGTGTCACTTTGGCTAGGTTGCTGCCAACACCCACGGACCTTATTACTATTCTCAGCAGTACACACCCCACTTTTATTTGTGTAGCAAAAAGGTTGGAGCTGGAAACGAGAACAATATACAGTTTGGCGTTTGAAATAAGTAGTAGTATAAACAGACTGGAGAGATTCTAGGGAGGAGCAAGGTTGATGGTCCTTGATGAGAGAGGATAATAGAACCATGGCATGATTGAATATTAGAAGGTACCTTGGAGGTCACTAGTTTTACTGCCCTTACCTTAGAAATGAGGAAACTGAAATCTTGGTGGAATGTCTTGGCTAAATTAGCAGCAGATCTCTAACTACAACTTTGGCCTTCTTACCCCAGAGCAAAATTCTATCACTTTCAACTATGCCTCCTGTGTATTTCAGACTTGAAAGTCAATGGTAGTATGCTGGTAGAACATTTTTCTAAAGATCTGGATTTTTGTATGATAGAAAAATATGTAGTTGATGACACAAAGAATTTTGCTAGACTTGTTCCTATACTTAGTGTGATAGTTAATTTTACGTGTTAATTTGGCTGGGCATAGTGCCAGATATGTGGTCACACATTATTCTGGATGTTTCTTTCAGGGGGTTTTGGATGAGATGAACATTTAAATTGGTGGACTTTGACTAAAACAGATTGCCATTCATAATGTGGGTGGACCTCATCCAATCCATTGTAGGCCCAAATAGAACAAAAGACTGACCGCTCCCTGAGGAAGAGGGAATTATGCCAGCAGACAGCCTTTGGACTTGAGCTGCAATCTTGGCTCCTTATGGATCTCCAGCATGATGGCTCACCCTGCAGATTTTGAATTTGTCAGTATTATAACTGTGTAAGCCAGTTTCTTAAAATAAATTCCCTAATATATATACACATAGCCTATCGGTTCTGTTACTCTGGAGAACTCTGATATATACTTAATGAAACATTTGTTTCTCTAATCCAGGATTTTGACTTTAAATATGTGTATCCAGAGAGTATTGTCTGATGTTTGTGTCTTCATGTGCTATTATCTATCTTTCTAATGATCTGTAAACACAGATACTTCTCTTTTGTTTTGATACTAAAAGAAAACCTTTAAAAATTATGCCCTTGTTTCTTCCTCATTAATGAAGGTCATTTCATAATAGAATCCTGATATGTCTTTGCCAAGTTCTGAGACCAGTACTGTTGAGGGTGAGGCAGGTTTTTGGCTCTGATGCTGAGAAGGCAAGAAAGCAAGAAAACGGCAACACAGTTTTTATTCTTTCTTTGAAAAATTGGTAGCTGTTCTCCTGCCCAGTCTTTCACCCTGCTTTTCCCAGATGCTCCCAGGTTCTCTGTATCCTCTTCCTTTGTATTGGTTTGGACACTTTCAATTATGAGTGACTTAAACTAGTTTAATCCAAAAGAGAATTTTATTTGCTAATGTAACAAAGTCTGAGGGGAGTTCTGGAGTAGGTGAATTCTCATCCTTAGTACTGGCAGGATGCAATCAGTACTCCTAACTAACATCCAGTTCACTTAACACTAACAAGAAAAGAAGAGTTCTAACAAAAGTCCTGGTCCTGACTCTCATAGGCCAATTAAGTCATATGTCGATCCTTGAATATGCTGATTAGCTTACTTCTAGATCATATGCTCATCTTTATATTTAAGTTAGGGCTGGCTTCAATCAACCCACATATACAGAGTATAGGAAGAGGCAGTTTTCTCAAAGGGAAAGAGAGAATGGATGCCAGATAAATGAAGTAGTAGAATATACTGTGTCAACCCTGTGAAACCTAGGAAGTCTCATTGTGTCTGGCAGGTTGGTGAGGAGCAGTAAAAAGGAGAACTAAAGAGCTCAGTCTCATATAGTTCAATATTTTTTAATCTTTAAAATTTTTAAATTTATTTTTTAGATTTTTTGAAATATAATTGGCAAAACTAAAATACAAAGAGGGTGCCAAAAGATGTATACACATTTTAAGAGATGTTATTTATGTATTTCTGGACATTGGTGGTAACCACTTTGAGCACCTCTTGTAATTACAGAAGTCAAACATGACTTGTATTCATCTTTTGTTACTGGTATATATTAAGTATTACAATTGTAATAGTTTTTTCCTTTCTTAAAATGTGTATACATATCTTTTGGCACCCTCTGTATTTACAGAGTGCAATGTGATAATTGATATATCTCTACATTACACACACCCACACACACACACACACACACACACACACACATTTGTATCTGTATATATACATATGTGTGTGTATATATACATTTGTAATATGTTACATGTATTTACACATTTACATTTGATAAATACCTATGTAAGTGTCTGTGTAATATTCTGTGGTTCTGAGCAATTGAGATCTGGAAATAGTGAAAGAAGACTAAGCTAGAGAGCCTCCTCAATAGTTTCAAAACAAATTACAAGTCTTGGAAGGCTTTAAAGTTGTAGAATGGAGGTTTTGAATATATTCTGTCTTTCCTTGCCTTATAGTGCCATTTTCTCCTTGACTACTTTCTTGTCAGCACCTGGGCTTTCTTTTTCATTCTGAATACCAAAGCATTCCGAATGCAATATTAGGAAGTATGCACCATGAGGAAAGGGATTTGGTCCATTGGCTCATTGTTACGTATCAAGGGCCTAGAATAGACCAGGGCCCATGATCAGCACTCAGAAATATTTGTTGAATAAATTAACGTGCTATTTTATATTTAACCTCACCGTGGATTGGTAAAATGTCATGGTAATAGATTCTGCTTTGTTTACTGTGTTCTTTTTAATGACTTTTCCACTTGACTCTTTTTACATTAAAATTTTAATTCTGAGATAATACAGAGATCTCTTGTATTCTTTACCCTGTTTCCCCCAATGGTAACGTCGTGCAAAACAATAGTATAATATTATAACCAAGATATTGAGATGTGGACGTAGATGCATCAGTCTGACTGTCACGGAGTCTTCCCAACCAATATACATGCTATTTTGCAATGTTACTTTGCTGTTCCAGAGGTAAAGTCTCTTGTTCCATTCCCTTGAATTTGGGCCACATGTATTTTGCTTTGACCAACACAATGTGGCAGAAGTTACATTGTGTGAATCCTACAGTCTCGGCCTCAAAAGGCCTATATCTTTTACCTTCTCTCTAGGTACATTTTCCTGAGATTCTCATTTGAGGAAGATGGTCTAGTCTACTAGAGGATCAGAAACCATGAAGAAGCAAATCAAGGTACCCCAGACAACAGCTAGAACCAACTATCAGACATGAGTGAGCCCAGCCGACTGTCCTGCTGAATAAGCACAGGTGAAACCAGCACAGGACGTGCCCAGTTAAATTTCACGGAATTGTGAGAAACAATGTATTATTGATGCTTTGATTTTTGAATATTTGTTACTTATTTGAGGGTGACTGAGATGGCAACATCTCACATCAAGAGTCTTTAGGTATAAACACAGATTTTATTCTTGGATTATGATATGGTAACTAGGAGGTGAAGATCAGCTACGTGTAGTTTGAGTTTTTGCCCCCTTAAATATATTACCTGTGAATTGCTTTTATCTTGACAGGTTTCTACTCAGTTACATATCAATAAAATGTGATTAATATTTTACTTTACTTCATTTCTCTCTTTTGTTAGTATGCAGAATTTTAGTGGTATCTGACAAAGCAATTTAATGGTTTTATGTAGCTATAGACCCAAATTTGTTTTTTTAGGTTAATGTTTATGTAGACTTAAATCTAGCCAAATAAATGTTTCAGTAGAAAAATCCACATTACCATATTGTAAGATAAGTATTGAAACCCAGAGTTCAGACACAAGGCAATTCAAAGACTGTTAATGTTTCTGAACAACATTTACTTCCTGTCGCTTTTATTTTTGTGTTGGTCCTAAGGTTAATACCAATGATAAGTCCTTAACTAGATATAGTCTGAAAAGATACATTTATTTCAGAAATACCAAGAAAGTATCTGGACATACAGAGATTTTTATAGGTAGTGTAAATACAAATGTGTTTGTATTTATTGGTTGTTTATGCATTGTTTTCAGATATATCAAAGATTCATCAAATAATCCAGTCAGCAGCAGATCTCTCTTTGTATAGTGGTGAAGAAATCAGTCTTTGGAGTTAGACTCCTATATTTCAAACCTAATTATATCATTTACAGACTGTAGGACCTTAGGCAGTTTGCTTAATCTTCCTGTGCCTCAGTTTCTACATCTGTAAAATAGGGATGATAATAATACATATTTCATGTTTGTTATGAGGATTAGATAGGAAAATACACAATTCCTACCACAGTAATCACTCAAATGTCACTTAATACTACATCCCCTTTTTACTTCTCCTCTGATTGCTACCACAATAATTCTTTATTCTCTCCTTGGTTGACCACTAATATGGATGGTTTTATTCTTAGCTTCTCATAATGCTGGGACTCTGAACATTTTATACAAAGCTAACAACTTGCTGCCTGGTTCCAGCTTTTGTCTAGTACTCTTAATAGATGTTTACTATGAGGTCAGCAACGTGTAGCATGGGTGAAACTCCATGGGTCCAACTGGATCACCATGGTGTGTTTGTTATTGTCATAGTTATTTGTCTTTTCTTGACATCCCTCTACTTCTGCAGAATATTTCTGAGAATTGCTGCCCCCAGTCCCTTGGGGATCAAGTGATGAACAATCTTCTTGAAATGGAAATTACCTCTATTTTTGCTGGTTGTACTTAACCTCTCCAAGACATATTGTGATCATGACCTGGTCATTCCACCCAAGTGCAAGGCTTGTTTCTATTTATTGAACCATTGGCTGGGCCATTGACCCCCTCATATACATTGTAGGGTTGTATCAGTCTGGGAATTGATGACAGCTCAGACTTAACAAGATTGCTTATTCTTTCTTCTGAATAGTTATGATTCATTCTGGCTGCTAAATTTATTGCAAGGTACATACATTCTGGGTATTCTGGATGCAAATAAAGCTGCATGGGATGTATCCAAATTCAAAAGTAAATGAAGGGTAAAATGGCATGCTAGTGTGACTGCAGTTTGACTAATTTGAATCTATTTGCCCGCCATCATTTCTGTGTCAGTGTAGCCATACCAAAGTGGATTCTGTGAAGCTGATTGAATCATAGCATCTAGAAGCTTAATAAGCGGCTGAAATGTAAATACTGACCTGGGGAATTTTGCATGGCTAATGAAGGCAGAGTTTAGTGTCCATGATTATATTGCACAGCTTTACTGTAACAGCCAATACATGTTTACAAATCCATTTGATCTACTCAGTTTGCCTGCTTACTATATAGGTGGGGTGATTATATTTCAATAACAACTTAGCTCTTTTAGGGAGAATGATAGGAAGAGAATAAAGCAGTAGACGCAGGATGAGGATCTGCTTCACATCCAGGTTTTAAGGATGGTTGATGAACAATTCTGAAAGTACTCTGGTGATTATAGTGTCATCTTTATGAACAAGAAGCTTTCTGCCAATAAGTCTTGCAAATAGTTTTGGTTCTGGAAAGAAATTGAGAGGAAAGAGAAGAAAATACAAATGCTTTGTGTTATGAATGCTGGATCTTTCCATCTGAAATCTGTAAATACAATATAGATTTTCCTGGCATTGAGTTAGATTTGGAAGATTCTTCATTCTATTGATCTTGAGGGCAATAATATTTATCATAGTGTAATTCTTTAGTAGAAGCAAAAATACTTCTGACTGAAGAGACATTCCAATTATTCATGTCCCTTTGTTATTGTGCTATTATCTTTATGTTTGTTTTGTTTGACTGTTTTAGTGAAGAGAGAACAGACTGAGAAAAATGTGGAATTTGAAGTGGTACAGGGTGAGTACCCCAGAAAATGAGCAATGCACAAATAATTTTTTTACTTTGAGTTAGAGGCGAAGTTCATTTCCAAACTAAAAACATAATTAGCTATAATGACAGCCTATTTTGTTCAGATCATTTAAAATTTCAAAGTGTGTTGCTAAATGTACAGATTTTTTTTTTTTCATTTTTTCCCCCTGTGTGAATCTTTGCTTAAAGCAAGGTCCTCTGTGATGGAACAAAGGGGACCTTTATAAAGCAGTAATCAAGCATAATAAACACAATTGGGAGTGCAGAGACTTGGTACAAATCATGTTTTTCCTAGCCCTCAGGTATATTCAGGTAGCTGGACATGCTTAACTCACATCCCAGGTGCTAGGCAGTTTGGATACCCCACCTGCCCCTGATAATAGCAGGGCTTTGAGTAAAGCATTAAGAGAGGGCAGAGTGAAATACTTGAGCTCTCAGTCACCTCCAAGAAGCTTTCTCTAGAGCAGACTGGTTCAGTCATCCAGGACTTTCCCAAATGTGGTAAAGGGGTTTGGTTTTGGAGTCACAGAGAAATGACAATAATTTGAGGGGTCTACTGAATATTCAAATAACTTGACTATCTTAGATGAAATGAATCCAGTGGTTAGATAGTGGGCTATCTGATTCTTTGCCCCAGCCTAACACTAACCCTAACCTGAATTTAGGTATTTATTCCATTAAGTTCCAGTTTTGTACTTTAACTAGTTCAAATGATAATAGGCAGCTCATGATATACCAGAAAATGTATTTAGAGTTGAATGTGTGGGCAAAAGCCTTGGGAATTTAAGAGGAGGAGAAGACAAGACCATAGGAAGTTACTGTCACCATAGAACTCTCCAGCTTACAATGTTTAGAAAATGCTCCTGTGGAGGTTGGTTATCAGGCTGAGAAATGAGAAAAATCCCAATGTATGGTGAATCATGGGGTGCATTGTTCAGATCCCATTTCAAGGAAATGCTGCTTTAGCTTGGTGGGAATGCTCTCAGTAGACAGTCGGCAGGCTTGTCTCTGCTGCAGAGAAAATACTGCCTTGCCCAAGGCTATCTTTTGCAGCCTGTATGTAATGACTGATTTAGGCAGGGGTATAAGGACTTGGACATTTTGGTCCAATGCAGGATAACTCTGAAGGCCATTCTAGCTTAAGATTTCCCCTCTACTTTTCTGTGTGACTTCTTCCTCTGTCCAATTCAGCTTTCTCTTCCCTCTTCCCCAAAGCACTAGCACACACAAAATTCCATCTCAGAGTCAGCTTTCCTGATAGCCCAGCCTGAGACACAGTGTGGACATTAGGGTCCAGTTGAAAAATACAACTAGAGTTTAGTGAGGAAGCATGCAAGTGCCCTGATTTGAAAGGTAAGGAAGGCCGAGATTAAGTCCTTTGCTCACAGATCCTTTGTGATACTACCTGTGTCAGGTCTAGTTTTTAAAAGTACTTTATCTTAAAAAAGTATCATACTAGAATATCACTGAATAATTATATTTTTAAATAAGTTCATGGGAAAGTCTACCACTTAATGGAATCCCACTTTTAAAGGACAGAGCAAAGAAGGCCCCAACCTGGTCACAGGGTAGGAGGTCAGTATGGCAGAAGGGAGCCGGGCATTGATCGCAGCGGTAGTGAAAGACGAGGCCTCCAGCATCGGCTGCCTGAAGCCCTCTTACGTCTTCACTTACATGGTTGGAAAAGAAGCATTTAGGGTCATGAAGAAGTGAAGCACCTATTTTTCTGTTTCCACAGTCCTTACTCCTCTATTAAAAGAATATTATGGTCAGACTGGTCTTTCCCACTAGGGTGTAAATTCTTCAAGGGCGTTGTCTTAGTCTGGGTTGCCCAGGAAGCAGAGCGGGAAATAAAGATCTGAAAGTGAAGTGTTCACCTTCCACCCCATCCACCAGGAGATATAGAGACCGCTGACAGGAAGTAGAAAAGTAACAGAATAAAGGCAGTGAGGCCTAGAAAATGTTTATTATTAAGGTGGTTGCAGTGGGCCACTCATGTGTCTCAGCATTATGCCCCTGGGTATCCAAGGAGCGGGAGTATTTATGCCCACACCCCTGTTACTCACTGGCTGAGGACTGTGGGGGCAAAGGCGTGGGAAGCTAAGGAGGCACAGGGGCACGTTAATTCCTGGCACTTACGGCCTGCTGGGCCTTGGAAGAGGAGCTTTCTGGAAACATTCCAGGGGCTTCCCTGGTGGTGCAGTGGCTAGGCTTCAGCGCTGTCAACACTGCAGCCTGGGTTCGATGCCCAACCAGGGAACTAGACCCCTCCCCCCACCCCCCCCAAAA
Source organism: Lyroderma lyra (assembly GCA_004026885.1). Lineage (NCBI taxonomy): Eukaryota > Metazoa > Chordata > Mammalia > Chiroptera > Megadermatidae > Lyroderma > Lyroderma lyra. Next base: position 22,374 of record PVJL010008531.1, read on the forward strand.
ATTCCAGGCTCAGAGACGTAGATAATAGCAGATGTGAGCTGGAGCACACCAACTCGATAAAGTCCACAACATGTGAGTGTGGGGGAGCAGCTGGCAGTGGCCGCTCAGGCATGAATTATATTGTTTATTCTTATGTTTCTCCTGACCTGCCTGTGTTTGGTACATAGTATGTGCTCAGTCATTGTTCTTTGAATTCCTAAAAGATGAGACCAAGCTCAGCGACGTGGTCCTTGCGTGCCAGGGTCTGAGATGCCCAGCAGGCTGGAGAAGATGGATGCACGGGGGCTCAGGCCATCTCTTGTTTCTGAAAGAGAGAATGAAGAGGGCCAAGCACACTTAGACTCAGTTCTTAAAGATTAATGTAGTACTTGGATTCCCTGATAAGCTTTAAATTAAAGCTGGAAATTGCCTAGTGCAATTCACAAAGGTGCGTATATAAGAAGGGAGAAAAAAAGTCTGATTACGGTTTTATTTGCTGACACTCCTTAACAATTTATGTTCAAGTGCTATTTTGCTAATTAATGGCTGCTCAAGAAATGCCATGTGTCAGCAATGAATCACTTACTTTTGTTGCTCTTCAATGGTGTATGGATAATGAACAAGGACAAGTCATATAATTAAAGCTGAAAATAGACTGGCCGTGGGATGGAGGCCATCAATGGGATAAAGGTACTGTATTTCCCAGCACCCACACCAGGCTGCTGACAATTACACTACTTAAAAGCATAACAGGGACAGGGAACGTTATTGACATATGTAACCCAATAATCAAGGTATAGAGGATAGATAGAGTTAAGCTTCATGGGTATTTGGGACCAGGGAGAAGAACACGCTTGAGTTTCCACTTCCCATCCCTCTTCTATGCCTCTCTCTGTGCTTCAGTGTGTCACACTGGCTTTTACATGGATTTGGAGCCATGGCTCTTCGTAGCTTTGGGCTCACAACTAACACCTTTGTGTCTAGAAGAAGAGGGTTCTTACTCTACTCAGTCTTGAAGTACTCCAAGGAAGGACTAACAGGCCATGAGGTGGACCCCAGTCTAGAGCCTTCTTTTCAGAAGAAAGGAGAGGTGACTTGTGGGTGAACCAGACAATAGATTGCTAAATATACTCATAAGTAGCAGTACATGGAAGTACATGATTGAAATAGAGGTAAATAGTCTGGATTAAAACCACCATTGCAATTCAAAGAAGAGGAAGAGGATGGTTCAAACGTTGAGGAGGTGGGACTTGAACTGGAATTTAATTAATGATTAGATGAGAGAAAATGATATTTTAAGTAAGCGATGCTAAATGAATAAGGCATGTTCAGGACTGAATGCAGGGCACTGGGGAGACTGGTCTAGCTGGAGCAGAGTTGGTCTGTTTGGAAATAAAAGGGAAAATGTAGGAGAGAAACTATGGACAGCACTGAATGTCAGGCAGGAAAACCACAAGAGAATTTTGAGCTAAATAATTAAACTCAGTGTTTATGTTTCAATAAAATATTGTGAAAAATTAAACTAAATGTCTTCTGATTTCCTGAAAAAGCAAAATGAATTACATGCACATTTTTTAATTACTGAGGAAAAAATCATTTAAAATATTGAAATTGCATGCTACTTTAAAAACGTTGAGCTCCTCCCAGACTGTGTGCTCCACATCAGGCTCTAAACCCTGCTCCCTGTACTGAGCGAGTGCCTTCTCCACACCCGGAAACCCCCACCCACCTGAAGCCAAGATGTCTAGTAAGAGAGCCAAGGCCAAGGCCACTGAGAAGCAGCCACAGTGGGCTACTCCAGTGTCTTCGTGATGTTTGACCAGTCCCAGATCCAGGAGTTTAAGCATGCCTTCCACATGATGGACCAGAACCGAGATGGCTTCCTTGACAAGGAGTGACATGCTGGCCTCACTGGAGAAGAATCCCACCGAAGACTAAGTACCTGAAGGGCGTGATGAGTGAGGCCTGGGGCCCATCAACTTCATGTTTCTGATCACGTTTGGGGAGAAGCTGAGTGGCACGGACCCCGAGGACACGATCTGCAACGCCTTAGCTTGCTTCGATGAAGAGGCCTCAGGTTTTATCCACGAGGACCACCTTTGGGAGCTGCTCACCACCAGGGGCAACCGCTTTATAGACGAGGAAGTGGAGGAGATGTACCACAAGGTGCCCATGGATAAGAAAGGCAACTTTAACTCCATGGAGTTCATCCTCATCCTCCAACATGGCACCAAGAACAAAGATGACTAGGCACCACCCTGCCCCTGCCATGCCCAGGGCCCTCTGCCAGTCACTTGCTCCCCACGCACTGTCTGCACCAGCTCCATGCCCACAGGACCCTCTCAGGGAATCCTCCCTCTGTGGGGTTAGGGGCCAAGCTTTCAGTGGAGGAAATGGGCCAAGAGAACACAGTGCCAGGCAAGGGTCACACAGCCAGCATGAGGCAGGTATGTCCACTGTGACCCTCCAAGAAAGGATCTAAGGAACTGGGCCAGTTCCTTAGGAGGGACTTCCTTAGGAGGGCCCACCATGGGAGGGCCCTGCAAGAGAGCCCAGGCCTCAGCTGTGGCCTGCCCATTCCAGGGCTGTCCTAACAGGAAGGGCCCTGTCTCCTCACCATTTTGCAGCCACCCCATGCAGGGCCTGAAAGCCCTTTCCCAGCCAGGGCCATGGACATAAGGCTCTCTCCACAGCCCCTACTCAAAGGCAGGATGCCTGACTCCTCCCCTCTGTTCTGCCCACAGAACACCCCCAATTCCGGGGTGTGCCCCAGGAGACACATGTAGGGTGGAGCTTGTCCTAGGGGAGGTGGAGTCTCTCATGGAAGGCTGGACACTAGAAAGAAGTTAAGCATTTCAAACATAAGCTTTAATTCAACATGTCAGTTTTTAATTAATTTTAGTTAAAGAAAAAGGTAAATAAAAGATGAAATGAAAAGTAAAGAAACAGGTGAGTCAAAAGGAAACATGTTGACATCATAGTTACTGGGAACCCAATGCATCAGAATGAGGATTTTGTAAGTTATATAAAGGTCTCATCACTGTGCTGTACACCTGAAGTCAATACAATACTGTATGTCAAATGGAATTGAAAAATAAAAATAAATGAGAAGAAAAGTAGGAAAAAGAGAACTACACATTGAGAGAGAAACAGTGAGAGAAAGATGAGAGGAAGGCAGGATGAATGAGAGATTATGAGTGTGGAAGAGACTAGTGCAGACCCTGGCACACTTCTTTTCCATTTTTTCCTTTCCTTTCCTTCTCTTGTCTTCTTCTCTTCTCTTCCCTTCCTTTCCTTCCCTTCTTCTTTCATTGATTCTCAGTACATTTAAAGATGTACGATGACCTGCAAAGTCCACGGAAAATGAATTTTTTGATGTTGATTCCTGAGAATTTATAAATCCTACTCTTAATATGATAAGCAGAAAAACCTAATATAGTAGGTTCACATATTGTAAAAACATTGAAAATTTATGCATTCCATTCATTCACTAATTAATTAATTAATTCAGCAAACCTCTCCCATTTGCCATACACTATCCTAGGTGATCCCAGTTCTCATTAAACTGCCAGTCTAGCAGAGAGAAAACTTCAGCGGTATAGCTGTGTACAAAATACTACCTGATCTGTTATGTCATCAATTTGTAGGGTGCCATCTTCTCCAAGTGACAGAGGTGGGATCTAAGATTCAGGCCTGCAAACTTGGACTTGATCTAATCAGAGAAATATTCTGATAGTGTAAAGCACTGGGTCCCAAGTGGTGGTACATGTACCCCCAGGGGTACGTGCTGAGCTGTACAGGTGTATGCAAAAAATAATCTGTAATGGTGAAAAAAAAAGTAAGGTGAAAAGATGCAAAATGTTAGTTATGAAGCAAGTGTTAAGTTTGAAGGGCCACATAGGGAGACACTTCAAAATGAGATCACATTAGTGAATGATGATGGATGAGGGCGTGGCTGGGAATGCGTCCCCCAAACTGCTCTTCTACCAATCATTATGCACAGTTTCAAAACAATCCCCTTGTGACGTTTCTAGAACTTGCCCAAACATATAAATGCATCTGTAGTCAGACTGTTTGATCAGTTTACTTTTTGACTGAATAAAAGTAAGTGTGTTGTCTTTAATTGTGATTCTTTTCAAGTAGTTTTTAAATTTAATATTTAAATACTTGATCATCATTATCGATATTTAACTGTTACAAATATTGTAAAATTAAATCTGTGCTTTGTACTTTTGTGTAGTAATTTTTCTTTTCTAACTTATTTCCTTATTTCTACTATTTTACATTAAGATAGGCACTGAACAAAAGTGTCAATATTTAAAAACAGCTGTTTTAAAAACAAGGGGTACAATTTATAGAATGGGTTGAACAAGGGTACACAAGTGCAAAAAGGTTGGGGACCACTGTGTACAGAATTAAGGCAGTACTGGACCTGATCTCCTATTTGCATATTCCCTACTTATATTCTAAGTTTTGGTTAAAAGGATAGTAATGTAATATCTACTATAATTCATTCTGTTATGGTGCAAGGCATTCATGAACTGAGTTGCTTTTTAGTCAGAAAAAATTATGAGACTTAAGCAAGGGAAAACAGTTAATTTTGATATCATCTTTCAAAAATCTATTGCTCTAACCATATACTATCCCTACAAATTTCCTTGAAACATTTTTTTGTCTGCAAATAATTTCCAATTATCTGAGACTGCTTCTTGTTGATAGAAAGCTGTCTGGTATTACAGTCTCTGGTACCAGTGGAATTTATTTTCTACTTAACTTTGAGGAGCAAAATGCAACAATAACCTAAACATAGCCAAAATACTCCTTGGGAGCACAGGAAGTGTGAGAAGCCTACGGGGTACAGCTGAAACCCCGTGACTCCACGAGTTGGATTCTTCTGTTGCTGGGATGTGGCTCTTTAGATAAATTCACTCTTTTGAACCCTCCAGAGTTTCCAATGGAACTATGTCCCCTGCTTCCTATCTCCAATAGAAAGTTCTACGTGGTGTAACCTGCAGCTAGATGCTTCCTAAAGGTGCCTGTGGCACTTGGAGATGCAGAATTTTCAGCTTTTAAACCTGCGTGGCTCTGAGTGTCTGACTAAGCTGTCAGGTACCAGAGAGAGACTGCAAAACTGAGAATATCAGTGGCTTTAATTTTTTTACTGAGAACTTAAAATTAACTTATTTTTTTTTGAAATGTATCATTTAACGAATTGATTTAGGTAAATTTATTGAAGAATGCTTCAGCGTTTCACTTGTTGACTTAAAGGACTGTATACTTACTGCCTTAGAACTAGATACTCTAATGGACCAACTTATTACATGACCTTTGCTCTGTCTGCTTCCCTCCAGCAGTTTCTCAGAGTTCAAGAATGAAGAATTACTCATATTTCAAATTATGAAATTATGGCTTCCTGATAAAATGTTAGGGACAGTTTGGCGATGGCGGAGCCCTGATATTCAGTCCAGCTAAATCTGGGGAGTGGTCGAACTCCAACCCAGTAAGTGACTAAAACAAGGATGACTTATTCAGGAAAAGAAAGATCATTAACAGTGATGGTCTTAGGGTAGTAAATCTGCTTTTTCTCCAAATAGATGGGTTTGTAGGGGCAAAGTTAGCTAAGGAGCTGACAGGTTCAATTTTCTTGTGGTAAAAGCTGAAACAATCGGAGAAGCAGTTCTTACCCTTCTTGCAGGATAAAAGAGAGAGAAAGATATGGATGGTTTTCAATTTTTGCAAACATTGACAGATATTCAAAATATAACATGATAGGTTTTATGAACTCAGAGCACTAATACCTATATTTTTCAGGCTAACATCATTCTATTTGCCAAAGGGCAGACACTGTTTATTTTTGCAAGTAATCAACTAAACTAATGTGTCAGCTTCTTCTTTGATGTTTCAGCTTTAAGAAAGTTGCATTAATGGAGGGCAATTATGGTAATTTGAATTAGGAATGGAATTATGGTAATTGAAAACTTATGCGGTGACAGGTATTGGTGAGACCCTGGTGTTCTGGTGCAGTTCAGCACTGCTATTAAGCCCAGGGTAATTAGCATTTCCCCCCTGAAATGGCTGAAAGAATAGGGAACATAAAACAAAATTTGACAGTATGAGAAGGAAACTGGCAGTAACATCAATATCTACAGTCAACACAAAGAAACACAAACACACCGATGGCCTTGGGCTTTTAAAAAATACAGAATCAGAAGAGAAAACTCATGGCTTTGCAGGGGGCACTGGGGAGGCTAAGCATTTATGTTGTGGGGCTGCGATATAGAGCCATTTACAGCAGAAAGATGGAGCACAGAAAGCCAGTCTTGCTCTCTGGCTTTGTTGCCAAATGGAATGGCTGTGGAGATCCCATCGGCCCCTGCAGTCCAGTGTACTAGAAAGCTACAACAAATCTGATGGTCACTCCACAGTGTTCATGCAGTCATTCAACAAATGTTTATTGATTATCAACTATGTGTCAGGCAATATGCCAGGTGCTAAAGATACATGTTTTCCCTCACAGAGATTTTCTAGTCGAGTATAAAATTGGGACCTATTTGGTTCCCCTTCAAGGTGGGGAAGCATTCTGTTATAACCAGAGCTGTACATCTTGTTTCTGTCATCCTGGAAGGGTTAAAAATACTGTTTGAGCTCTTATTTTAGCTCTTAATCCCTTAGACTTTGTTTCTGTTTGGTATTTTCTCCTGAAGTCTCTAAGGATAGTAAAATGATAGAGGGCATATAAGTTAGGATATGCTTGACTACAAATAACAGAATGTCTGAGCGAAAGAATATATATATATGGTTTACTAATCTCACATAATAAGTGGGAAATTCCAGAATTTGTGCAGCAGGTCAATGAATCATCAACAGTTCAGGCTTCTATTTTTTCTGATGCACCACTGTCTCCATGTTGACAATGTCTCTCTAATGGTAATAAAATGACTACTACCGCTGTAAGCTAATGCCTTTACACAATAATGTCCCAGGCAAGAAGGAAAGAGGCAGGGACAAAAACACTTGTCTTTTTAAGGGACAAATTATTCCTAGGGAAGAATTTCCCTCCTCTTTCTCCCGAAAGCACTTTATGTCTCACTGGGTCACATGCCTACTCTTAGAACTTTAATTGGCAAATGGGAATAGTATTGGCATGATGGGCTTAAACAAATCATTACTCATTGTCTGTGGCTGGATATATCCTCATTCCATCAAAAATCAGGCAAGGGAGAGGGAAAATGGTTTTGGTTGCACAGGTATCTGTGCGGAGTCAGAGATAATGGACAAGCCTGTAGATACTTTCCTTGTACTTGTACATTTTTAATTTTTCCCTCTGGCCAAATAATCTTTCAAATACCTTTCTATAAAAATGCAAATGTCCCTGGGAATGGCACCACATCAAGTGCGTAATACCTGTCTGTTAGATAAACATTAATAGGAGAGAGTGGGACACCATGAAATCTCTGGGAGTCTACAAATTTAGATGAGCTTAGTACTGAAAACTGGCAAAATCATGTAGAATTTTGAGATTGAGAGTGCTGAGGATACATTTTCCCTACATAATAATTTTATAAAATCGAGAATTTGATTACCTTTTCCAAAATAGGCCATATTTATTGAACATCAATGTTCTGTAGAGCACTATCTCCTGTGGGCAATTTAGGTGAGGTAAAACCATCTTTAAATAAGTCACAGAGACCTCAAATCACACGCAGACATTCCAACTTACCCAGGCCTGATGCTGAAGTCCACTCTACCCTCATTATGCCACAGTTCTTCTCAGGGTCTAGCACAGAAATAAAGTCATTTGAATCTGAGGATGTGATTTATGAGGTTTTTTTTGTCTGTTGTGAATTTCTTTATTATTCAACGCTAATTTCTATATAATGTAACTTCTCTATCTCAGGGAGATTACAAACATATTGTGAGAAAGATTAAAAACTTTACCTATCAAATATCTGAGACTAAATAACACTGGGTTCTTTTGATAAGATATAAGTAATTAATATTCTGTGTCTAGGTAATGCCATCATCATTGTCCTGCAATGGATTTATTTCATATGAACTATAGGTAGGAGATTTTACATTGAACAGAGTTGTTTCAATATGGAAAGAGGAAAGAAACAGCAATCTATGAGCCTAGTAGAAACTGTTGGTTTGTAAATTTGTCTAAATGGCTAGTGCTATTGTTTTAATGAGAGGGAATAAGGGACAATATGGTAAAATCCAAATTTGCTCAAATGAGAACTACGTCCTATTAAGTTGGCAGGTACAAGCGTGTCCCCTTTCCTGTCACTCCCAAGCAATCTCTGTTTGTAATCCGCATCATATAGGCTTCAGTTCAGCAGAGGGTAATTGACCAAGTCAACTTCACCACAGTCAGTGCTTGTCATTACCAGTTATTCCGTGTCCTCTGCAAAAACTCTGAGTTTTTGCAGAGGACACAAGTCATTTATTGGAGTTCCTCTGAAAGAGAACAAATGTTGTCTTGCTGCTGAACATTAACTCATGTTACAGCTGTGATTGAAATGATGAAGCAGTCCATCTCAGAGAGTGGGGAGACTGTTTCTATTGATGACCTGATTTCTGCATCCTGATGACTTATGCCAGACCTGGTTCACCTGTGTTTGACAGCCCCTGGCAGTAAAAGGACTACACAAAAATGTGTCAGTGCATTAACTGTTTCTGCCCAGTTTCCTCTTTAACAAGCAGACATACAAAAAGGTAAAGCTTCCCTCAGTAAGTCAGAAAGGGTACCTTTTTTTCCCCCTGAGTCCTTATGCATAGAAAGCAGGAGGAAGCAGTTCATTGTACTGGGGGAAAAAATCTCATTTGGGAGTATGAAAGAGCAATTTGACAATTATCTCCATAGTTCTAAGGTCTGAGGATGAGAAATGACAACATTTTATTCTACAGCATTTTTACTTGACGTAATTACGAGCAACAATGCCAGTGCAGGCTGAAAGACTGTTGGAGGGAAAATGGATTTTTGGTCAAGTTTGCAGAGCTAGGCGACTCCTGATGAACTTTTATGATAATAATTATGTAACACTTTACTTCTGAGGCATTTTTAGCCTTACAAGAAATTATTTTTCTCTGCCTCTTTCTTATTTCAGATGAAATAATAATGTTTAGCACTTAGCTGGCATCTTTCATTATGATGGGTCCCCTGGTTCTTAAACAATTTTTCTATCTCCACATGTGTGAATATGTGTCTATACAGAGACATTTCAGCAATTGCCAAAATTTCAGCAATCCCACTGGGTAGCATGTTGCAGCTGTTCAGTGTTATCCAGCAAAGCTCATAGCTTTTGAGAGGTATAAAGTTAAAAAAAAGAAAAGAAAAGAACAAAACAGAAAATAAAAAAAACCCCAATGTTAATACTCCTACCAAGACTCTATAAGGCAGAAATGTGAATATACATAACAGGATCTGCTCAGTATATACCCACTCCTGCTTCTAATATATGAGCCATGAAATATCTAGGTACCAGGAGGGGATGGTGAAGTCAGTTTTAAAGTGTCTTTGAAATATGGTGTTGTCAGCAGGAGGGCGTCCTGATGCAGTCCTGGGGCACTCTTTCAGCACTGATGCAAAGCAATGGACGCCGTTTCATGGAATTAACAATGCACTTCCTGTGGCACGCCGTGTTTTCCTTAGAGGCCTCACTCAAGGATTTGGCCATGCCTGCTATTTAGGTTTTAGAAGCTGATAAGTAACTGTGATTAGTCATTCAGGTTTCATCTGAAAAGAAATAAAATCATTTAATTGCTTTAAAAAGACAAGTACATTCACAGCATTGGTGTAATTGGCATCGGAACAGTGATGATTGATTTATCCCAGCAAATGAAGCGGGGCCTGGCACATAGTAGGCACTGTCTATTAAATGAATGAATGAAAGCTTGGAACTCCTGATGCTAACATTTGCATGGTGATAAGTACTTTTCAATGCAATTTCATAGACACCAAGTTCCTTTTTTTCTTTCGTTGATATTGTACTGGACTTAATTTGATATCGTTAATGTTAGAAGGATTTAATGTAGGACATTCATCATAGTGAGATCACTTCCAGTTCTCTTTGGCAAGCTATTACTAACACTCTCAGATGGATTTAACTTCCAAGGCCTGCCTTGCTCACACCCCATTTTATGGGAAACTGCCTGGTTGAGAGACCTTATTGCCTATTAAGATTGCTTTAAACTATTTGATCCCTTTTCATTTTATTGCCTCTGAAGTCAGCTTCCTGGGCTTACATGGCCCTTGGAAGCAGGTATATCGCCCAAAGGCAGCCTCTGTCTAAACTGGCCAATGGTGCTTGGCCTGTGCCTCTGTTTCCAAAGAGGAGTTAAATGACATGGCTTTTCTCTTAATAATTTAAAATTAGAAACATGGTAAAATGTTTCCAGCTACCAGGGCAGCTGAAAATGAAATAAGGATATGAGTTAAGAGTTGGATGTAGCAAGCTAAACTATGTGATGACTGTGACAGAGTCTAGTAAGAGCACTGCTTTGAGGTAAAGGGAAGGGAAAACATATACAGAGCATCTGAGACAACATGCTTGCTGATGACATTGTGAGTTCCCTGGGAAAGAGATGGAGAACTATTGTGACCACTTCTTCCTATTTTTATACTGCACTCTTTCATTTCATAATGTGACTCAAGTGGGTTCTCATTCCTTACAATCAAAGGAGTCCAAAGAGATGTTGGCATGATATATATTTGCTGATGAAAACAGAGTGACCCTTAGGAAAGATGATGATGAGCTTGAACTTCTCTTCCTGGATAGCATGTTATAGTAATTAATGTCATGGTTTTGGAAAAAATTAACAAGAAATTGCATTGAACGATGGCATCAACTTTTCACATAATGTGTGTCTTCTTTTCTTAGCCATCATTCGAGGTCTGACAATTAAGTTCATGAACTCATCGTAGAAAAAGTGCTGCATGCCTTAGTGCCGAACATCACTATGGTCACCTTTGAAGTGCCCCCTTTGGGAAGCTAGCATCGATGCCATAGCCTAGTCCACTCTTTAAAGCAATTTGGGAACTCTTTTTTTGGAATGGCCAACAGAACTGTTATCATATTATCCTTGATGTCCTGTATGTCATCTAAATGTCTTCCTTTCAAAATTTCCTTTATCTTTGGGTAAAGAAAAAAGTCTCTGGGGGCCAGATAAGGTGAGTAGGGAAGGTGTTTTAATACAGTCATTTGTTTACTGGTTAAAAATTCCCTCACACACAGTCCTGTGTGAGGGGGTGCATTATCGTAATGCAAGAGCTAGGAGTTGTTGGAAATAAGTTCAGGTTGTTTTCATCTAACTTTTTCACACAGCCTTTTCAGCACTTCCAAATAGTAAATTTGTTTGACTATCCAATTGGTACAAATTCATAATGAAAAATTCCTAATGTATCAAAAAAGGTTAGCAACATCATTTTGACTCAACTAATAGAACTTTTTGGTTGTGGAGAATTGGCTGACTTCCACTGTGCACTTTAATGCTTTGTTTCAGGGTTGTATTGGTACGCCCATTGTTCCTCATCAGTGATAACATGGCCCAAAACATCATCTTGCCTCTCCAAAAGGTCTTGGCAAACTTCAACTTTCTTTGTTTTTATTCATTGGTGAGCTACTTCAGGACCATTTTTGTACGGACCTTTCTCATGCCAAGATTTTCAGTTAAAATTTTCCTAGCTGTGTCTCTATTGTTGTTTACTTGGTCTGCTATGCTTCTCACAGTCAGCTGATGATTTTGACACACAATTTGACAAATTTTGCAATGTTTTAGTCAGTTCTGCTCGTTACTGGTCACCCTGGCCTCTCTTTATCAGTGTGGCTTTCTTTCCCCTCAGATAAATACTTAATTCATCTGTACACTGCCGTTTTCTTCATGGAATTTTCCCCATAAACTAGGACTAACGTGTCCTTGATTTTATTTCCACTTTTGCCAAGTTTAACAAGAAATTTAATGTTTGTTTTTTGCTCTAATTCAAGCTCGGATATTCTTGAGGTGGGACACAAAAACATGCAATAAAAATGATGAATGCCACTCAGCAAGACGTGCCACACATTGACATGAACACAGACGTGAGACACAGATATACCAAGGTTATGAAACTAAGTTCTTTGTACAGTGCTGTCAATGGAAGTACACAGTGGCAAGTTCGTGAACTTAATTGTCAGACCTCGTAGTGCTTGGGTATTGCTGAGCACATGGTTCACAGCAGGTTCCTTACCCCCTAGGATCTTTTATTCCAAGTCAGATAGCTATTTGTTAAGGCCTTAGCTTAGAATTATTTGACCAGGATCTTAGTTGGCTCTTCCAGTTTCTGTGTTGTTGACTTACTAGACCAGGTGTAGCTGCGGGTCTTGCATTTGGGGGAAATTAGAGGCCGATAATGATACCCTCTGACTTCTGAGAAGCTTAGTTTTATGCCACAGATTCCTGGAATTGTCATTTTGGGAGACAGAGGGAAAAAAATGAAGAGAATTCTGGGGAGCTGATTCAGCCAGTCTCATCCTTCCTCTTCTAGTGTCCTTTTCTGTTGGAAGCCTTGAAGTTACTCGAAAAAGAACCAAAGAATGCTGTTAGGATCCATGGGCTGCTTAACTGCATTAAGTCATGTCTGCAAAACGTAAGGAATAGTTTTTGTTCACCTCACACAGGTATTATGAAGTTAAATGTTAAACACATTCACTCAAATTACTGAGCTTCCAGATTATACTGCATGACAGACATATTTGCCCTTTCCTGTCACTCTGTGTGCCCTCTCAGTATTTTTGAACACTTCATCATTGTTTTTTTCTTGGGCACATGCTCTTCCTGGGTGGACTCATCATCTGTGCCCATGGAGAATGATGTCACCTCTGGGATTAACTCCAACATCTTTACCTCCATTTTTTTTTATTTTTTAGCAGTTCTGGACTCCAACGTCAAGCTTGTCAAATATTCCTCTCTAAATATTTCATGGACACCTCAATAGCATCCAAAAAATATGTGCAGTGGCTTAGAGATAAGAGAGAAGTAGGCTTGTAATCCAGTTTGGGGACCCAAGGAAATAAGGGAGTAGAAAATGGGCTAAGGAGTTTCTTTCTGTGGTGGCTTGTTCCCTGTCAACCTGACTAAGCTGGAACTATGGCCTACAGAATTCTTTTTTCCCTTATGGTTCTGGCAGGGTTAGGGCTAACCACAAGAGAAATTTGACTGGGATTTGGAAAGTAGAAGTAGCAATAGCTGGATGTCAGGGTAAGGCCAGATGCTGTTGCATGATCTGCCAGCTTACCTGGTTGGCACAGGGCAGTAGCAAGGTCACCTGTACACGCCTTCCTCTCTTTTTCCTACCACCGCTCTCCTTCAGGTCCTCTGAATTCTGGACTCTGTGGTGAAGGACACCGAACGTCCTGCATGTCACTCACACCATCATGAGAAAAATGAGGATTCCAGTTTGTCCACGTTAGTTTTATTTTGTCCTCCAGCTTGTTTTGCTGTCTCCCTGCTTTGCCACTCTACTTTCTTCTGTATTAACAGAACTGCTGACTTCAGGGCCAGCACCAGAGGCAGAAGCAACAGCTCCCAGGATTGCTTAGGTGACGACTGGGGCAATCAATTCCTTATCTTGTGTCACTCACTGTGATTCTTCTCCGCTGATTGAACCCTAACTGGGATAGCTTTTTATTCAATCAGTGCTCGTCTATTATTTTAATTGATTAATTGATGAGTTATGACATTAACATTTTTTTCACATAGGAATTTTAGAAAGAATAAATAGACTGTCCAGTTTTAACTGCCCAAAATTGTAGCAGCAAGTTTTTTGCTAAAAAAATTTCCATATTTTAAGAAATGTTTTCCTGTAGTAGGATATCGTGTCCAACAAACTGACTTTTGTGGAAATGAATTTTCAGTGAGTTCTTTTCCATATTATAATGTTTATATTTTAATTGCTTTATTAAAGAAGGTGATTTTTTTTTTCACTGTTAACTAAACTCAAAACACTTAGAGCATTATATGGTGACATTATACGACAAGTTGACAGTGCACTGTAGAATTGTACACCTGGAACCTATGTAATTGTTGCTATCAAATGTCACCCCAATAAGGTTAACAATAAAAAAAGGAAAAGAAAAGAAAATCACTTCTTTGGATATTTGAGAGCTCTATGTGTACATCTCTAGAGGTTGTGGTATTCACCCTCTACTCCAAAAATAGTTTTTTTATATGTAAGTGAAAGTTTCTTATCCTAAACATAACTTTTTCTTTTGTTCATAAGAAATTTCAAATCTAAATATTGTTTAAAAATATATGTAAATATATAATGAACAACCTTTTAAAATATAGCTGCCAAATACTTCTTACCTTAAAGATTACTGCATGGCAGAAAAGTGAAAGCTAACAAATAGACAATACCATCCTGAATCATACATTTAAAAAAGAAAAATATTCTGTTTTAATGCTTCATTAGAGTTGTTATCCTGGTAGATAGCCCAACATTTATGTACCTGAGAATAAATTTCTCATACACTAAGCAGACAGTTTGAGGAGATATGGCAGATATGTGAGTATACACACATGAAACTATCATCACAATCAAGACACTGAACATTTCCCTCACCCCCAAAGGTTTTATCATGCTCCATTACGATCATTCCTCCCCAGGCAACTACTGTTCTATTTTCTAGCAATGTGTGCATTTTCTAGAATTTTATGTGAAAGGAATCCTACAGTATATACTCTTTTTCCATCTGGCTTCTTTCATTTAGCCTAATGCATTTGAGACCCATCCATGTTGTTACATGTACTAGTAGTTTGTTTCTATTTACCACTGAGTGGTATACTGTTGTATAGCATGTAATTTTCTCTATAAAATGTGCAGAGAACAACAAAACCATACTGAGATTCAGATGCCAGGCACCTCCTCTACCTTTGAGTAATAGCGCTTGTGAATTAAATTCATGCCTCAATATAATTACATATTTTCATGAGTCATACAATTTGAGGTCACTTACAAAATAATCAAAATCCTTAATGTTAACTTCATTCCTTCATCTATTTATTTGTTTAAGATATGCAAATTTGTTAGGTACTTCTAGGTACATGAGATATATCAGTAAACCAAACAAAGAATGTTTTCTTGCTGAGTTCATATTGTAATAGACGATAGGAGAATAAATTACAGTAAATAGCATACATAAACATGTAAACCATCCAGTTTCTTAGAAGTTGATAAGTTTTACAAAAGAAAAGAACAAGAAGGAAAAAAGAGAAAAAAATGGGGCTGGGTAAGGCAGTTTGGGACTGCCAAGAGTGTGTATTCAAGAGCATGTTTGGAGATGAGAAGTAGATTGTGAGATTAAATAGAGTGATCAGAATTGACCTCAGTGATGTCTTGGGTTTTAAAATCTGACACTGTTAAGAACCTATTTATCTATTTTTATGTAACTCTTTATAAACATTATATGGCTATATATTATTTAGCTGAGTGGTTATATAATAATTTGCTTAATCAGAGCTATAATTAAACACTTAAATTAGTTCTAATTTTCATTGCTATATATCACTATACACATTGTTTGAATAAAGCTTTTGAATTGAATTACTTTGATAGATTTTAAAGTATAATTATTATAACAAAAGACATGAACTTTTTTTTCTTATACTTTTTAGATTTTTTTGATGTTGAATCACTATTGTATTCCTAAGATTATGGAGGGAGAGATTGCTTGCAGATTGTTTATATCATTTTAGTTTTTTTTTTACTTATATTTAATTACAGTTGTTTCTGTTGTTTTTCTAATTACTTGAATTGAGTGCTTAACTTATTAAAAAAAAATTGAGCTTCAGGTGCCCGTCATAGAGTTGATTATATTCCTGGGGTCAAGATAAGTCATCGCCACAAGGCAAGAACTTCACTCATTTAATTGTTTTACTGTTTCCATCATCTACTCCAATTTTCCCTTATCCTTCTGTTATTTACTGCTATATATTTAATATATGCCCTTACATTCACTATTCACGCATTTATTTATTTTTATTCTTGAAAAGCATATATTTTTTCTATGCTTTTGAATCTTACACAAATAATTTTTGGCCAAGATGGAGTAACACTCTTAAACAAACGAAACAAAACAAAACAAAACAAAACAAAATGAAGACAAGTAAAATAATTTAGCCAATGATTTTCAAGATACTGGACACCAGACAATGAAATAGTGATCCCTGAGAGGTAAGAAGCAAATGAGGTGATCTCTATGACTTACCTTGAGAGTTTCTAGACCATGATGCAGGGTTGGGGGAACCCAGGTAGATTCTGGAAGACTCCCTGAGTTGAAGAGATGGAACTGAGACACTGGGGAGATCAATGTGGCTTGAGTTTGCAGGACAGACTCATGGAGAGGAGCAAACTACACAAATACAGAGCCCTGTATATCTGTAGAGGTTACTTCTTGAGTATTCAGCAGAGTCCTGATCAGTGCATGTGTGTGAGGTCAGGGAAAGAACCACCAGAAAGAATTAGAGCAAGCTTGTCCAACCCGCAGTCCGCTGACCTCATGTGGCCTTGGGTGGCTTTGAATGCAGCCCAACACAAGTCTGTAAACCTTCTTAAAATGTTGTGATAATTATGCACACACCTTTTTTTTTTCGTTTTAGCTCATCAGCTATCGTTAACCTTAATGTCTTTTTATGTGTGGCCCAAGACAATTTTTCTTCCTCTTCCAACGTGTTCCAGGGAAGCCAAAAGGTTGGACACCCCTGGATTAGAGAGAACTGTGCCTTTTACTCATATGGGGCCAGAAACAGTGTCTAGTCCTATGATCCAGTCTAGAAAACCTCATAATTCGTAGGACATTGGGTAGAGGACTCAGAAGGGTTTGTCTGAAGAGTGGGTAGGCAATAATTAGCCTTAGAACACTCGCTGCCCCAGTTCTGACTAATAAATCTTAAAAGCAAGACCTGAAATAATCAAACTGTTTACAAATAACTACATCCCAAAACAAAGCTCAACAACCATTATAGGAATACAAATGCATTCAGTACACAGTAGGATGAAGTTGGATGCCTGGCATCCAATCAAAATTCCAGGCATGCAAAAGAGCAGGACAATATGACCCATAATCAATCAATTGAAACTGAACAAGACTGACACAGATGTTAAAGTTTCCAGAGAAGGACATCAAAACAGTGTTCCAAAAGTTTAGTAGAGTCAAATGATATATAAAAAAAGACTAAATTGAACTTTTAGGGGTTAGAATTAAAATATGTAAGATGAAAAAGTCAATGAATAGGAGTAGCAGCAGATGAGACACCACAGAACAAAAGATGAATGAATTCGAAGGCATTGCTATCTAAACTCCCTAAAAGGAAACACAGAAAAAAAGGAATTAAAAAGTAGTATTAGCTGTGAGACAACTTCAAGGAACCTAATACACATGTAATTGGAGTCTCTAAAGGGGGCAGGGGAGCAGATGAAATATTTAGAGAAATAATGGCTGAAAAAATTTCCAAATTCAATGCAGACTATAAACCCACAGATCTAAGAAGCTCAAAGAACTCCAATAGAAGGAAGAAGAAGCATATCACAATCAAATTGCTCAAAAGCAGTGTTAAACAGGAAATATTAAAGGCAGCCAGAGAAAATGTCACATAAGTACAGAAGAACAAAGATAAGGATGACAGCAGATTTACCTTTGGAAATAGTGCAACATCTTTAAGGTACTGAAAGGAAAAAAACATTCTACTTAGATCTCCACACCCAGTAAAAATATAGTTAAAGAAAAAGTAAAGGCAAAAGCTGAAAAAATTTATCAGCCAACTTGCACTAAGTGAAATGTTAAAGCAAGTTATTCAGGCAGAAAGAAAAGGATTCCAAATGGAAATTTGGATACACACAAAGAAATAAAGAGCACTGGAAATCATAACATGGGTAACTCCATGAGTTATTCTGTTTATTTAAATGTCTTTAAGCCACCTGTAGTACGGGTACCCACATAATCTCCAATACTTTCCTAACACTCAGACAATTTTGATAAACCTCCTTATATTCTCTTGTGTGTTTATACAGGTTCCCCAGGATATATACTTTTGGGAAAACTATACTTAGGAGGAAACGTCTAGATGATAAAAGCTCTTTACCAAGAACTTACATATTTAACAGAGAAAATTGGGTATTTTCTTCTTAATGTTTGGAAAAAGACAAGGATGACTACTTTGACTTCTATTGTACCACAGGTCATGGATACTGTAATAAGCAAAGAAAAAGGAAAGATTTTTATTTGAATAGGCAGATAAAATAATTACTTCACAGAAAACCCAACAAAGGTCAGTGAGTTTGCAGGATGTCAAATTTATTAGTATTTCTCTATATCAGTAAAGACCAATTAAAATATAATCAATACCATTTTCAATAAAACAAAAACTATAACGTACTTAGTAAATCACTCAATAAAGTATGCACAAGAGCCTAGTAGAGAAATAGAACAAAATCTATTATGAGACATAAAATAATAAATGAAATGATACATTAAACTCATAGTTGGAACAAGTAATCATTTTAATGATTTAAGTTTTATTTCAGATTATTCTATAAATTCAATGCTAAAATAATATTGAAAAAGAATAGAAATGCAGAATTACCTTACTAGATATTAAGACATAATACAAAGCCACAGTTAAAGACATAGTATAGTGCTGGTATTGAACCCAACAAATAGACCAATAACAAGTTGGTATATGTTACAGTATAATAAAGGAAACGCTAAATTATTTAGAATAAAGCCTCCAAATAGATGAAAAATTAAACAGATAAAAATAGGGAATATCTTTGTGGCCTTGAGATGTGGAAGGATTTGCAAAATGATAAAAAATAGACAAAATCACTAAGGGTAATAATAATGGATTTTTCTACATCAAAATAAAATGTTTCTGTCTGTTTAAGAACACTACGAGGTTAACAGTTGGGTGACAGACTTGGGGAAAATATTTGTAAACTAACAAAAAGAGCTCAGAAAATGCAATAGCAAAACAGGCAAAGGATATGACTAAAAAGTATGTAAAAGATTCTCAACCTCACTATTAATTAGAAAAATAAAAATTAACATGTGACTACAAACAATACCACTGAGCAAAAATTGAAAAGCTAGCTGACATCAATTGCTGGAGAAGAAAAAGGGAGTTTAGAACCTTTATCTACTCCTAATGGGCTTATGAATTGGAGAAGGCATTTTAAAAAGCAATGTGGCAAAAATGAGAATTTAGGGCTTTTTGTACATATTACCAAATTATTTTACCAAAAGTGCAATGCCTTAGGATGTCTGGTACTGTATCCTTTGTGTTATTTTAATGTATATTTTAATGTTACTTGTAGTTTAATTTTTAAATTAATAGCAAAGCTGAATATTTTACAATTCATTTATTAATTGAATTCCTCTTTTGCAAGTTACAGCCACTCCTCACTTTAACCTGATGGTTCAACCACTGCTAGGACTTACGACCAGTTTTCCAGTGTGGGGATCCCCTCTTCCAGTCTGTGTGTGTCTCAGGAATCCCCTTTCTCAGTCTCTCTTTCCGGTTAGTATTCATTACACGAAGCATTCACAATCACACAAGACTGTACATTTTGTTTGTAAGTGAGCTGTAGCATGATAGCTATTGAAAAATACGCTATGACAACACACACCACCACAAGACATCTGCCTTTAAGCTTTTCACTTAGTGACCAATCCGCTTAATAACCTTGTCGTAGAAACAGAACTTGGTCGTTAAGTGGGGAGTGACTGTATTTATCTCCTTTACCCATCTATCTTTTGAGACTTGGTGTTTTTTTCCTTATTGATTCATATGAGCTTTCATATAAAAAGTATTTTTACTTTGATATGTTTGCATGAAAATGTTTTGATCTGTTTTATCTGTCAACTAAGCTGCAGTTATAAATGACCCCAAAGTATCAGTTATATAATACATTGGTTACTTGTTGTGAACAAGTCTTCTGGGATGTGCCAGGTTCTGATCTATGTGCGCTCAGCATTCTCGGATCCTAGCTCACAGAGCAGCAGCCCTGCTCTGGGACATACTTTCTTTCTTTCTTTCGTTCTTTTTTTTTTTTTTTTTTTGTGGTGGAGGGTAAAAATCAAGAGAACTGGTGGAGATAATAAGAGGGTTATCTGGAACGTATCCAGTCATGTACTATGAAAAATAGAGGCATTTATGGCTGGATTTTTTCCGGACTGGCTCTTCATGTTCCTTCTCTGAACTGGCATTTGGCACCTGTGCTCATGTATCATTAGTCAAGACAAGGTGGGGAAATATACTCATTTACAAGGGTACGTATTAAGTCATATGGCAGTGGGCAGAAATGGATCATCATCTCACTGGAAATGGAGTAACAAATGATAGGGAGCAAGAGTACAACCTGCTAAAGAACTTATTTGCACATAACTAATTTCTTAAAAAGAATTCAAATCTTTTTATTTCTGCCTTTGTTTCTGCACTGAGGCAACAATGAAATAGGAGTCTCAGGGAAGGATATTTTAACAATGAGAGTTATCCCTGGGGAAGTTTCTAGTTGCAACTTCTGGAGGCTGTAACCTACAGCTAGGTTGTGTGGTTTAATTGAAGCAGGAGAGGCGGTGAGCCCGCGGGTTTGCCTGCTGCAGGCTGGGGAGCTAGCTGGCTGTCTGCCGTAGTACTGGCACTTAGCACCCGAGGAAAGGAATGGGGGTTTCACAGCTAAGAAGGCTTTTGAGGGCGTAAAGGGAATATTAGTTTTGAGAGGCACTGGCATTCTCAGTCATTCAAGGGCATTGCTTTGGGAAAACTTGGTGTCCTACAGAAATCAGACTATAAAGTCGAGGCAGACACTTTTGGGTATAGGATTTAAAAAAAAAAAGGAGCACAGGCTCAAAATACAAGTTGTTCCTCTTTTGACCTCCTCCCGGCAGCCTTGCACTGGAACTCCAACAGTGTAAAACAGTGTTGCAAAACATTAGTACAATCCTCAGCTCGAACTGTGCTCTGCACATCAGTCCTTGGTGTTTGGGGAGAATGTTTTACTTCAGTAACTATTTATGGAGTGCTTTCATATGCTACCTCTGTGTGGGGTGCTGGGGGACACGAACATAGATCATTTTGTGTAGGGTAGACTGACAGATATTACAGGAGAAGCCAGAGGAAGGACATGTTAATTTAGCTAAGAGGATGGTGGGTCTGATGAAGTTTTCTAGACAAGCTGTATTAATTTGGATCTTGATGATGAGGAGAGGTTTTTCCTCCAGGACATTAAAGGCATGGAGATGAAAAGAAAAGAGAACAAAGTGTCTCGTGCAGCCAAAGCTGGGGCATGGGAGAGAGGGCCATAAGATGAGTCTGCAGAGGTAGATGCACCCACGACAGTGGATTTTTATTTTTAAGCCATGAGGAGCCATTGATTGTTTTTGTATATACTTATAGACTGAAGCCCACAGATTTGTGCTTCAGAATATAGCTATTGATGAGCTGAAGACAAACTAGACAGAAATGAGTTTGAAAACTGAGAAATCAGTAGGAGGCTAATGCCATAATCCGGAGAAAAATTATTGAAAGCAGAAACAATCCAAATAGAAGGGAAGGGGGAAGGGTCCCAGGATAATTCAGAGATGGAATTGATGACAACCACCTTGATGTGAGGAGTAAGAGAGGGAGGGGACAGGAGTGGCTGAGGTGGCTGCCTTGAGTTGAACAGTGAGAGCCCAGAAGAGCAGGCTTGAAAGAGAGGGCAGGGTCCGGGGGATGGTACCCCATAATCTAGAAGAAGTCCTATTATAGGATGCATGGGCTGGAACTTAAGCACCCCAATAGTTTTCCAATGTCTTAGAGTAGTTTTCCGGGTGGACTAGAACTATACTGACATCATAGCATTGATGCTGAACTTGTGCTGTAGATGCTGAATCAGAGGTCCATAGCTGGGCTGTCCATCCTCTGACCCACGCTATAATGAGTGTGCTGGGTTCTCTAGGGAGTAGTTAAGTGACTTACTGTCCTGGTTGGTCCCGGGCTAGGAACACTGCTGGGACTGCCTAAGTTTCAGCATTCTTGTCTTAACAGCTGCATCTCCCTTCCCTTCCTCCTCAGCTTTCCCCTGGGTGGCTGTGCTGTATGCAGAGAGGTTGCAAGCACTGGAGGCAGGTGACGTAGCTGACTGACTGCAAGGGGGCAAAGTGGCTTCTCCTGGCTTTTATTTGTGCTGGCACCTGAAGTTGTTAATTCACTTCTTAGGTAATTACCATTTGCCCGGTCCTTGGTCAATTTCTTTCTTTTCTTTTCTTTCTTTCTTTCTTTCTTTCTTTTTTTTTTTTTTGGTGCTGGTGGGTGGGAATGAACATGAGTAGCTTGTGATGGAATTGATGGGTTTCTTTGATTGTCACTGGCACAGGAGGATCTCTCATTTTTTCCCTCTAGGATAGGGCTGGGAAGACTTTTTTCAGGTCAAGGCTACTTCTAATTTTCTCCAAGTGTCATGGTCCACTAGCTATTTCTTTTATAATTCTGGAGGTCCCCCCAAAATTGCTTGGTGGTCCACTTGTGGAATGTGATCGATGTCTTGCCCAGCCCTCCACTAGGATTTGGAAATTTAATTTGAAAATTTAAATTAAGGAAATATTTTCATTGTCCTTGTTCTCTTTTCCCTTAAGGTAATTTCTTGGAAGTTTCTGGAAGGAGGAGTGTTCACTATTAGGTTTCCTCTACAAACAGGGTGTGTTCTGGTGTACCTGAGAGTCCATCTATTGCCCAGGCTCCAGAAGGCACATAGTGGAGAAAAGAATCATGAGAAAGAAGTGGGCAAGGATCATGGGAGGTAGACGAACGTAGGCTGTGTGAGGAAGTGAGAGACATGGAAATATCCATGCCAGCCCTGTTACACCAGAGGCAGATTTATTTTAAGCTTCAGGACTCTTCCCTTACATGAGCCTCTCCAGTTTCCTAGGAGGGGCCCTAGCAATGTGCTGACATATATATATATATATATATATATATATATATATATATATATATATATATATATTTAAAAACTTTATATATTGTCATTTTCAAAAAGGGTCCCCAAACTGTGTAATCTAAAGGCTTCCCAAAACCTTAATTTCTGGCCCTAGAAAAAGAAGACAAAGAAAATATCCTAATAAGAAGGAGATTTTTGTGCTCCTGCTATGTGATATGTTAGCTTTATCTGGCTATTATCCTACAGTGTAAAATACAGCTATTTTCAAAGTTGGAAAGTTTGGGGGTTGGGTGTAGAGGAGGGAGTGGGAGACAGATTTTAGCTGGCTGCTTTGGTTCTGTCATTTGCATAATTCCAGATAAACAAATGATGAAAGCAATGACTAATAGTTATTGTGATACTGCCTTAATTATTTCAAGCCAGCAAAACGGTAATAAGTCATTGATGCTAGAGTCTTTCTTTATTTTTGCTCTGTTTTGAATATGTGTGAGCTTTAAAATTAGTCACCAGGACATGTAAAGCACTGTGAAAAAAGAAAAAAAAAAAGAAAAAAAGACAAGGATGTGACTGTGAATGTAAAAATGCATCAAGCTCCTACATAAAAGCAGATGAAAACTGGCAGTAAGCCTAGTGCTTGTGGGGTATTGGACTTCTAGCTCAGTTACTCAAAATTGGCAATGAAGTGTCATTTTCCGGAAGCATAATTAGAATGACCAAGTCTCCATAGCCTCTTCAGCATTGTCATTTCTCTTCTGTTTATTATTAATTCTTCATGTTGTTTTCAAGCATTTCAGCACAATCATGATGTTTGAAGCGCATTTCCGTTCATTATGAGCTCCGTCGAACTCCCATTAGGTATGTTGGCAGTTTTGTCAGCCTGGGCTTTCCGTTGATGACATGGAGACAAGACCAGATGAAGCTTGCCTTAGGTGTCACAGTCAGTCACTACCTGGAGCAAAGCTCAGCGGTGGTAATAGACTTGCTAGCCCTACACCTGGCTACTAGGGCATCCTGCTTTCATGATTGTTTTCTATCGTGTGTGTGTGAGTGTGTGTGTGTGTGTGTGTGTGTATGTGTGTGTTTAACCTACAAGCTATTTTTCAATAAAAGGACCAAGGAAAAACATGTTCTTATCTTAGCTGCCTCGAGTCCCTGAAAAGACCCACAAGGGCTATTTACTGGTGATAAAATACAACGCCTTGTTGTAGGATGAGATCAATAAGTAGTGTTCGCTAGGTTTCCTGCTGAATTCTGGGGAGAGTAAGTTTGTTCTGCCTTCACTGAGGATTCTCCCCTCTTTGAAGCAAGCTGCTGTACTTCCATCCAGGTCTTGGGCTGAGTGATGCTGCTGGGACAGATGTGCTGCCCCGTGACTTTGACTCTTTACAACTCCCTTTTAGTGATCAGGATTGACATCACGGCCCTGGACAGTTCAGTAATGGGAATCCTGGGGCTCATTCTTTCTGGAGACATCTGTTCGTCTGCATTTGCTGCTTGGTTTGATGTTGCTATCAGCACACCATTCATTTGCATCAACAGGACTACGGATGCCTGCCCTTCATTTGGGCCATGAATATGTAGTGAAAGGCTCAGGACTCAATTAATTTAGTTATTTTTGAAATTTCTGAATTACAGCTGACTCGGGGAGGGAGGATGTTTCAGCTTATTTTCAGTGCAGAATATAAGTAAGTCTTTGCTGTGAGACTATATGAACATCTGCAAAATGGGCTCTTGATGTTTTTTAAAAAACGTGCACTGTAGTAGAACAGAAGCATGACATAACCCATTAGCATTAGTGTCAGTGTAACAGCCTCTGAATTGCATCTTGGTGGGAAAATATTGATGGCAAAGTGTAAACAGCCGCAAATGGGAAATGCAATAAAACTCTTTTCATAGGACCTGTAATTTAAAATTAAATAGGTCACATTGAAATACTACGAAGTAGAAGCATGTATGCCCAAAGTAACGTGCCATTTAAATTAAGGCTTATACATTCCCATTGACCTATAGGAGTTTAAAAACAAAAATATGGCTGTAAATGGCACAAATAATATTTGTCGATCATACCTTGACTGAATGTAAAATCTTCAGTGGTGAATATTCTATGCACCCCAGTGCAATTTGCTTATAGCAATAAGGCATTTCATAGGTACACATGTATTCCACAGTGAGGGAATATGCAATTGAAGGGGAGTTTTCTCACAGACAGGAAGCAGTCTTTTGGGATGCGAAATGATTGGTTTAAACACGTGAATTTGCACTCACTCTTACAGGATCACTGGACTTCAGCTTCCTCATCTGTGCTTTAATGGGGTTGACCTAAGTTGGTATTTTTCCATCTGCTTTGAATTCTGTCACTCCTGTGTCATGTAATAATGTGACAAAGGATGAGACTTACTAGTTTGAGTCTTGGAAAAATAGTCAACTTCAGACTATTGTGCATGTGAAGTGCTTAGAAACAAAGCAGTGGTATTATAATTTTTTGTTATTTTGTGGTGAAATGGGCATTGAGAAGAGAGAAAGGGAGGCTTTTTTAGGTCTGGGGAGCATTAGGGATGTTGGCCAGGTGAAGATTTGGGGTAGGACTGTGGGGAATCAGAGTCTCTAAAGGCAGATTTGCAGTAAACACAATCACTGTATCTCCAAGGTTTTTACTTTTTCCTCCCTTGGACAACATCTGTATAAGAAACAACTTTTGTGTTTGAGCCTCTGTATCAAATGAGCATGATTTAGATCCAACTCTGTAAGACAGTCCAGAGAGAGACCAAGGATAACACTAATTTAGCCTCAATGATAACATTGTTCCTTCTTTGAGGTTGTATGTAGACATGGATGTGACTGAAACTCAAAAGTCCTTCCCACCTGGTACCTTGGTCTGTGGGTGTCTCCTGAGGAAAATGACTTCCTGTGTCTCTCAGCTAAGAGTAGTATGGTGGCACCAGTCTGTAATTCTGACAAGTCCCTTGTGGTTTCTTCATAGCTAGGGGGCAGTGGTTGTATGGAAGAGAAAGTTCCTAGCATCTGTTTTTATGGCACGTGATGGTGGCCAAGTCCACACATGCTGCACAGTGTTCTGAGGCACCATTACTAGTTAACTGTGACATTTGTGGGGAGAAGCTCCTTCCTCCTGCATCCTGAGGAAACACTGTCATGCTTGTGACAGCAGTGTGTGCCTTGGTCCCTGCAACAGGTTTCTGGACCACCTGTTCTCCACTGAGACAGCACAGGGCAACAACAACAGTAGCAGGGAGTGAAGCAGAGAACAGGTTTTTCATTTCCCATCTTGGAGCTGTGCCCCTTGGAAAGGGTAAGTTCGTAGGAAGTTCGTGCTCATCCCAGGAAGACATTCTCAAGGCAGCAAGTTGATGCAGAGTCGTTCAAGTTATATATGTTAGAAGCAACCTGATTTTGAACCTCAAGTTTGTGAGGCAAGGTCATTTTAGATAGATCCATATGTGGGACAGACTCCCTTTAGTAACTGTGTTCACCATGGGTCACTGCACCGATACATAAAATCAAATATGGGTTAGGTTCAGTTACTTCTATGCCAGTAAAAATGTCTCCACGTCCTTTCTCAGAGATCCTTGTAGTAGCTAGCTGAGACTGAGAACCTCGAGGTTCCTAAGCAACCTTGTGGCTCTGGTCATTTCACTTGTCCTTTGGAGAGAACTGCTAGTGCCCTCCTAATCTCACAGTGATTTGTGGGAGGAGTATCAATAAGGAAATCATCCCTCAATAGAATGGTGGTTAAGGGAAAAAAAATTAAGTAAAGGGAATCATCCTATTTGGTCTCATCTTTGTGCTTTTCTTTTTTGCTTCTCACAGTACATGACTATTTCTTGATTAGTCAAACTATTCGCCTTCAAAAGAATTAGGGTTGTGAAAGCAGGAAGGCAGAGACAAGAAGCAGCCACTGTTCTGTCTGCGACTTCCAAAACAGGCCTTTGAAGTCCACATGAAAAACAGAAGACAGTAGTTTTGAAAGTCAAAGCTTTCAATTTTCAAGAGTCAAGTTCTGCAGAAGCTAAGAAAAACATCTTTTCTTTTCTTTTCTTTTTCGGTAGGTTCCCTGGGTGGGGAACGAACCCAGGCTGCGGTGGTGAGAGCACTGAAACCTAGCCACTAGACCACCAGGGAACCCATGAAAAACATCTTGAGATTCCAAAAGAAGACCCTGAAGGGAGTTTGGCATATAGTTTATGCCAGATCAATAGATGACAAAGCAAGAAAAAAAAAGCAGTTTTTTGGATGCTGACTCAATATTAGAATCATCTGGGTGAGCTATTAAAATGCCTGTTTATAGATTTTCTTCCAGACGAATTGAGTCAGAATCTTTCAGGGTGGTCACTGGGCACTGGTACTTAAAGCAAAGCAAAGCAAAACAAAATACAGAATTCTCTGAATTTTTCTAATGTATGGCCAGGGTTGAGAACAAGTAAAACTGAGTCTTATGATCTGGGAAGCGGGTAATGTGTGTGCCTGGAAGAGGTGTTTGGAGACTGAGATTCAGAAACAAGGAGAGGATCAGTTTCAGCCTGAAAATTTGTCTATCTTTGTTTACTGCTAACATCAGGTAGTTGTGTGGACATTGAGGCAACATCTGCAGGCCCACGATCCTTCCATTTGAGTATGTGACACTGAGGAGTCACAGCAGCTGTGTTGTTCACTCTCTGGGGAGGCCATTCCACAGCCCAGTGCCTGTCAGCTCACCCAGAGCTGAGCTGCGGCAGTGGCTCTCACCTGCTCCCAGACAGTGCTGAGTCCTAGTGGGCATTCCCATTTTCAAAGGCCCTGAAGCAGAAGGAAGTAACCTGGAGGAAAACCCGGAAATACAGTGAGATTATACAAAGGGCAGCTCAAAACTTGGAGGCAGGGCTAGACCACATTGAAATTCACTCTTACTTGAAGAATGGATATCTCAACAAAATCAAATGAGCATGAGGTGCACTTCAGAAAGAGGATGAATTGTGTTAGTACAGCTTTTGACTTGTATTTCTTTCCCCTAATTAGGATTGCAGTGATGATTTTGAAACAATACTTAATGCCCTTGGATATATATTGGAAAATGGCCCTCCAGTTGGGTGGAGTTGAGTTGTTCTTTTTAAAAGAACATTTAAAATTATAACTATCAGAATTAAGAGTGAAAGGGAGAAATACAAATAAAAATGCTGGCAGTGTTTCCATTTTTACCATCAAATTTTAAGTGGTAGAACTGATCTTTTATTTTTAATGTGGTAAATGGCTTTTAAGGATAAATTCAAAAGACTGTTGCAGATAACATTTAGGTTTCTGAAAAATTTATAGTGATAAAAAGTTCATAAAGATGATAATTGTCATACTTGCATGACTCCAATCTTAATAGGGTGATAAAACATCGAGATGTGTGTTTTATATAAAAGACATTTAAAGAAAGACATAGAAAACCTCACTAGGGGAACGTCTGAGATTATTGAATCCTCCTCAGTGTCCATGTTTAGCCATTATGAATAGAAATGTTTTCAGACATAGCAGGAGATTTGATTTTTATGGAGAAGGAACCTTCGGAATGTCACAGGTGGCGGTGATGCTGAACAGGAAAACATAATTCTCTATTCCATGTGCCAAGGAGGCTGCCATGGAGATCAACAGCTCTGTGCTTTCCAAAGCACTGCTGGACTAAGTCCCCTATTGGAGATCAAATTAGGCTATTACGAGAAACAGTCTTATTTAATGAGAATATAATTATTTTAATTGTGACTGGTAACAACCATAATGTGAGTGATGGAGT
Organism: Lyroderma lyra; assembly: GCA_004026885.1. Taxonomy (NCBI): domain Eukaryota; kingdom Metazoa; phylum Chordata; class Mammalia; order Chiroptera; family Megadermatidae; genus Lyroderma; species Lyroderma lyra. The sequence continues at coordinate 51,074 of PVJL010008531.1, forward strand.
GTGTTAAGGAGCTGGTGAACTTTGTAATCAGGCTCGGAACTCTCTGCTGCCCACTCTCCATGAGTCTCAGTATTTTTAACTACACGCTAACATGGTCATTTCAATAAGTACCTCAGAGTTTTGGCTGAAATGAGTTCTTAAACTTTTAATTAAAATGGGGATAGATGATGGGAAAGGGGTAGGTACTGCTGATGTGTGTGGCTGAACTTAATCAGGAAACATCTATAATGTAATAGCATGCTTTTTCAAAACTTTTTTTTTAGCAAATGAAAATATAGGATGCCCACTTAATTGTGAATTTCAGATAAACAACCAATTTTTTTTAGTGTAAGTATACCTCATGTAATATTTGGGACATACTTACACTAAATATATAGGGTGCTCTTTATTTTATTTGGTGACCCTAATTAGGTGATCACCTATGAGGTGAGAGTTGAACCAGGCCTCAAGGAAGGTTTCTATGTATAATACATTCTTTTGCCCACTGGCTGCTCTTTGTGCCTGCAATTCCCACAGCTAACCCATTTCTATGAGTTAAAGCATAATATCTAAGATGTTTTTGTTGTGCCTATGTCACACATTATCACATTATTTTATCTTAGTTTACCATGACTCATGTTGTGAGGCTCTTCTACTCAATAGCCTTCTGTAGCTACAAAGAAAGTCTCTAATAAAGCGTAGGCTTAGCTCTCTCCACTTGTCATCTAGTCCGGACAATGGGAGACAAAATGTTTGAAGGCTTGGAATGATCAATAGTGGGTTCTGGAATGACTTTTGTGGTAGTGGTCACAAATTTGGATCCTTTTTTGTTTTGTGCCCCCAAAGCTGCAACCACTCACCACATATTTGTTGAGTCTGTAGGCCTGGCACTGTGCCAAGTGTTACAGTAAGAGGACTAGTAATGATAGTTGTAGTCTTTAATGAGTTCATAGTCAGGAACATCAATATAAGAGATAACTCTGCTATAATAGTAAAGTAGGGGCTATGGTAGAAATAGGCTCTGGATACCATGGGAATGTGTGAGACGAATGCTGAAATAAGACCCGCGGTATTCGAAAAGACTTTTGGAGAAGGTGGTGTTTTAATAGAGCTCAAATGGTGATTAGGAATTGGCCAGGAGGTGAGGGGAGGGAAGCAGGGGCCTTCCTGCACATGTAGGAAAACAAGAGGGACAAACATGCCATGTGTTCAGAGAAGTAGTGGGTGCTGCTGAAATCCAGGCTGGTTATTAATGGGGTACATGGTGTTGAGAGGTAACTCTAGACTAGCAGACACTCATGAGGATGTCTTCGTCATGGTTAGAATTTTTCATCCATATTTTCATGTTAAATAGACTGACCAGGCCCCTGCCTCAGCTTCCCCTTCAGCATTCTTGGCCATTTTCATGGGGGCTGGAGTGTTGTTCCCTTTGGCAGGAGCCATATCATCCTGCTTGGCTCTTTCTAGCCTTGCTGGTCATGGCAGTAGTGGTGGTAATCTTATGTACGTACGTGCCTGGGGGGAGGATTAGAGATGAGCTAGAATCTGCTTTCTTGAATTTCTGGATTGGGTTGTGATGCCAACGTAGTATTCAAAAATCCAGAACTACACCCCAAATATCTTTCAAGTATTTTTTTTACTGGTTTACTTCTGCACCATGTTCAATGATGAGATTGAACAGTCTTTGTTAGTATTGATGAATTTAATGATATAAAAGTTGGTCACCCACTTTTGAAATTAGAGATTGGTCACATTAACACTGTTTTTATGGAACTTGTAGGCAGGTTCCTAGACACAGTCTGGTGCAGTTCCAGTTTCCTATTTTCTTGTAAAGTCTTGATGTCTTATCTATCTATAAAGTCTATGGCATTTTTTCATACCTCAAAGCTGGTATCCAGAGTAGCCAGGTAAGAAACAGTGGGAAGGGGAGGCAATCATTGATTCTAGGGGAGGACATATGCAGGGGGGAGACTGACTTGCTTGAGGGCCAGGCAGGACTCAGTGGGATGACAGTGGTTTTACCAGGCTTTCTCTGATTCTTCTTAGTCTCTTTCTCTGATCTCCCTGTTAAGGTTCTTGTTGGCCTAGGCATCACATCCAGCTAGTAGCTTCTATTAATTGCTAGCTGATGGCTCTATTGTTTTTGATGGGGTATGGTGTGACATGCTGCAAAGTCTGATCCGATTAAAAAGTAGCCTTTTAGCCCAGATAGTTATTGAGGCCATCTCTAACTCTAGGAGGACTCCACTTAGCTTTCTCTTTCCTTAGTTCTTGGTGTTAAATTAGAAGTTTAACTTCTAGTCTACTTGGTATTTTACTTTGTAGCTGTCAAGGAGCCTCCTGCTAACTGCCACCAACAAGATTTTTATTGTTTTCAATAATACCTCTGGGTTTGGACTTACCTCTCTCCTTGCAAATGCAATCAGTCCCCTTAGAGAGAGGTATAAAACTCCCTGTTTTAATGACCAGCCTCTCTTAGTGGGCAGAATGTCTATGTCACTGTTCTGCAGGTGGCATCAAGAAAATTACCCATTTCTTTCAGAGCAACAATTCTCTTCTATGAGTGGGCACTGGAACTGTGTGGCAGTGCCTGCTGTTCTCAACTTGCCTCTCCTGGTGTGGAATGTGCCCCTTATGAGAGGGTAGAGGTGAGGGCAATCTGTCCTGCCATGTCTGTGATAGAGCTTCTGCTGTGCTAGTGAGGGCTGGTGGAAGAAAGGAGCCTCAAGGCCTCTCTGCCACTCTTGCTTGGCATAGAGTTTCTGCAATACAAGGATGGGCATGGTAAATGCTGGCAGACTCCTTACCTCTAGGAAAAAACCAGCAGCTTAGCTTGGAGCTGGGGGATGAAGGAGCCCTGGGTTCTTGGCTGCACCTGTCAGGATTAGAACTTCACAGTGAGCTGTTCTACTGAGAGGTTTTAAAGATTTTCTTGAATAAATGTTTCTCTGTTTGCTATATGCCCTTAAAACAATTTCCACAGACTTTAAATGATTGTTTTTATATTCAGTTTTCTCCAATTAGGTTGTTTTGTTGTGGAAAAGGTCTATGGAACTCCTAATACCATCATTCAGAAGTGTTTCTCTTTTAATCATTTTTAAAAATGTCATGGTGTCTTTCTTGAGAAGAACCATAATTTATTCAGTCTCTCTTTCTATTTTGGGCATTTTAATGACAATACCATAAAAATACTGTAGTGCTCATTAGTATAGTTTGATTTTTGCATAAATCCAGAATTCTTTTCTTAGGATTAGTCATTTGAAGTTTTATAGATGGTTCTAAGTTGGCACCTGGGTGGACTTTCACCAGTGGTTCACAGGGCTTCATGGTAAATAAATTTTTTCATAAATTCTGCATTCATAACATGAGTTCTGTGTAGTAGCCAAAAGCAGGCTACCTGGCTCCTCCTATTTCAAAGACTCCAGTCCCTATTTGTGTGACCTATTTCATTTTGTTTCCTTTATAAAAGTTTCTTTTATTCCTCTGCTCATTTGGGTAGCAAAGCTGAATTTTGAAGTCTAAGTGATTAGACTTTTCTAATTCTGATAAATAATTCTTCCCAGTTCTAGAATTTCTCTTTGATATCTCTTTTCTCAGCTGTGACCTTAGTCAAGCATTACTCACATATCTTCAACGAAAAACTTAAAACACGTGATTTCCACCAAAAGTAAGAATCGTTTCTTCATATGTTTGGGAAGTTGAAATAGGGATGCCTAAAAGTAAACTTTTTTATTTAAAAATTTCCTCTAAGGACATTTCTGATGCCAACCATATTTAAGAATTCTTACGTCTTATTTGTAGGTACTTCTCAGTATTAGAAATATATTATAATAGTAAGGAAACAATTTATAGTAAGGACTGTGTGCTATTAAATTAAACCAAATTTCTGTCTTGTTTAGAAAACTTGTTCAGCTGTTACCCTTGTCCTTATTTTTTACTCTTAGACTATTTTAATAAACTGAATTCTTTATTTTTGATTTCTAAATTATTGAGGAAATAATAATGCAATAGTTTTCACAAAGACCCCCTTTTCAATGTTGGTTGTCTGTTAAAAAACCTTCAATATTTGTAGGGCAACATTGCTTATTCTGTCATGTTATACTCTAAATACCTCTGTGAATTTACCATTTCCAACTTCCTTGTGGAAACTCTCTTCTCCAGTTCGTGTGGTTTATTAATTTTTTTCCCCAAGCATGTAATGTCCTGTCTCACTCCTTGTTCCTGCTTTGTCACCTCCAGCATCTGCATTGCCTCCCTAATCTATTTTCATCTGTTATCTTGAAGTAGGAAAGAACTATGTTCATTAGTCTAAAATCTCAATATTAAATCCCCAAATACATACCAAAAGGAAAAAAAAAACAACTTCTGTCCATCAAGGTTGAACACTTTTATCATCATGGAAATTTTTTATTTCTATCTCCCAAAACTACCAATTGATATCTACCTCTTGGCACTTATTTATTGCCCTGTGTTTTTCTAGTTTTAGTTGTTGTTATGTAATCTTCACTTCAGTGTAAACTTGTTGAAGGAAGACAGTGTTTCAAGCATCCTTGAACACCTGAAGTGCCTTCTAAAGGGTAGATGCTCAATAGATGTTGCGTGATATCAATTGTGCTGAATGGCTCTTTTATGGTTACTTCAAACTAGCTCCCGAACAGTGACTCCTCTTAAATAATGTTATTGAATTTGTTCTGTACTTTAAAATTTTCAAACTGCATTTCAAATGACATGGCTTACTTTATTTAATCTTTAAAGAATCCTTTGAGATGGGCAGAACAAATCTTATTTCCATTTCTTAGATGTGACAGAAAGATCTCAGAGAGGTGAGTTACTTGCTCAGGGTTACGGTGCTTATAAATTACAAAATCCAGCACTTCTAATTCCTAGGAGATAACTCTTTCATCCAGCCACAGCTGTCTTTTGTATGGTGCTGGAAACCTCAGGTGATTTTCCAGAAATGTAAAGAATTCCACAGCATTAGAAAATATATGACATTTCCAAGGCACCAGTTGAAATTTGATGTGAAATTCCATGTGACATGTTTATAGCAGTTTTAATTATTTAATCAATTTAGTAACAGAATATTTAAAGCAGCCACAAAAAATCACTGGGCATAACAAATTTCATCCATAAGTCAGACATTTTGCACCTCAATTTTGACTCTTCAGTTCTATTTCATGAACTAATTGGCAACACTAGATAGAAATTTAAGATGCAGACAGACTATAACAGGTGGAGCAATCACATCTTCATAAGAAAGTTAATTTATACACATACACACAAACACACACATATTCATGGCTTCAATCCTGCCAAGAAAAGAGCCCCAACAGTGTGGTTATCTGCAATTATATCTAAGTGTCATAAAACAATTTTGGCATATCATGACGCCCACAGGAATCCCAGTGATCTCTCAGTTCTTAGTCTTCTAAGCACGTTTCAATCTCATGTGAATTCATCCTTGTAAGTGGTTTTTTCTGGTTTGTTTGTCAGAAAAGTGATTTTACTACATCTTGCTACTTGTTTTGTGATTTTGGGAATTCTCTAAAGCAGCTATCTTGAAAGCTGGACTAGAACAAAGTGTGCCAATATGATTTAGAGGAATTGCCATGATTCTGCTACGATGAAGCGACAACTCCACACGTAACAGCATATGTGCACAAATACCCTTTTACAAGAATGGTTCCACGCAAATCTTCTGAGAATATTTTTTAATGATTCTGTAATTACATGATTATTATTGGATGAATAGAAGTAGCCTTTGATTACTTTGTGCCTTCTTTTATGTGAATTCTGACATGAATGTTTCTGACTTGACAACGACAATGCATACATAAAATAAAATAACCTCTCTGAGTTCAGACTAGACTACAGACCTGTGTAAAAATAGTCCTGTGACTTAGCTTCTGTTCTCTAATATGTGATTTGGAGTGTACTAGGTACACTGTATGAGGTAAGACGTATACTGTGTACTAAGCAGGAAAACTCAAAATTGCTGATAAGTCTCAGAGTTCATTCTTTCATAGAGCAAGATTAAGGAAAAAATACTGTATTATTATGAATAATATATGTTCATTGTAACCAAACAAATAATCCCAAACTATGAAATATATACTATAACGAAGTTAAATGATATGTAAAGTCATATCACTCAAAGATAATAATTGCTAATATTTTGGCAAATATCTTACCAGACATACAACTCTATAGTCACAAACACAAGCATACTACTAAAACTGAATCAAACAAAATATATAATATTTTTCATTCATTAATATATTGTAGTCATAATTACATATCAATAAATATAGATTTGCATTTTTATTATTATGAATGAAAAATGTTCTGGTACATAAATACTTCATAAATGCTTTAATTTTGCATTGATAAATTTTAAATTATTTTAGTTTTGAGCCTGTTAATATTGGTTCAAAGATACAAATATATGTGTATCATTGAATAATTCATTCAATAAATTTTTTTGGGTGTTTTTTATGTGCCAGACATAATTTTAAGTGTTGGTGATATAGTAGTATATAAGATTTTAAGATTTCTGCTTTTATGAAGCTAACATTCTCAAGAGCAAGTAAAACAAGTAAATAACCAAGATAATTACAAATAATGATATGCATTTGAAGAAAACAAAATACATAAATATGATGGTACCCGAATGAAAGAGAGAGGCAACATTAGAGGGAACATTGAAGAAAGCCTTCTCTAAGGAAATGGAATTTTATCAGAAACCTGAACAGAGAGAACCAAGAAGAGAGAACTTTGCAGGTGATTGCCCCAGCCCTGATTTGAGATGACCTGTGTGTTTTAAGAACAGAACTATGTATGGCTGGTGTGGCTTGAGTACCATGATCCACTGAGAATGTTAGAAGAAACTAAAAATGGAGAAGTAGGCAGAGATTGATGATTTAGGGCCTTAGGGGCTAGGATTAAGAGCAAGACTCATTGAAAGTAAAAAATTTCAAAGCTTTGAAATGCTCTTTGAGAAATTTAAATATCATGGGGAGCTGAATTTAGGTGAAAGAGCAAGGGAAGCACTCACTTATTCAATCTATCTTTAATCAAATATATATAAGGCAACTGTCTCATACCAACAATATTATAGGCCCTAGAATGTATGAGATGCCATGAATTCAGTAATGACTAAAACAGAAAAAAAAACTGCTTTTCTTTTTAATTTGACATTCTAGTTTCACATAATAGAATGTCAGCTAGAAATGTGTGTGAAAATTAAAGCAGGATAATGGTGTGCATTTCTGTGTATACATGTGTGCCTATGCTATTTTAGGTAGGGTGGTCTGGAAAGTCCTTCAGAGGAGATGACACTTAACAATGATCTGCAAGAAGTGAAAAGTGAGCCAAGACAATGGAAGATTATTCTGGGCAGAGGGAATGGACAATGGTCTTCTCATTGATAAGCCTAAATCATGCAGGACACCTGAGTGGCTGGACTCAAATACAGAGTGTGAGAACAGTGCTGAAAGATGAAGTCAGAGAGGTAGCCAGCATTCTAAATAGAATGGGAAATGATTGAAAGGTTTGGAACAGGAGAAAATTATCTTATGTTTGTTAAGATCAGCTGAACTATTGTATGAAGGGGGAAATGGTGGAAGTAGGGAGGAGAGTTAGGAGACTATGACAATAGTCCAGGCAAGGATAACAGTGGCTCGACGTGGATGATAGCGGCAGAAGTCATAAGACGTTGTTAGGTTCACAATGTCCTAAAAAGGAAAAGCCAGTAGGATTTACTGATGGATTGGTTATATACTGTTCGAGAAAGAAACAAGTTAAGCAAGACTCCAATAGTTTTGCCTTATATGGTGAATAGTGAATGACGGTGCCAGTTTTGGAGATGTGGAAGACCAGAGGAGAAGTGTTGAGGGGGAAAGTAAGAGTTGCATTTTGTGTATATTAAGTCGTAGATGCCTGTTAGATATTTATGTGGATATGTTGAGTTGGCAATTGAATATACAAACCTGGGTTCATCAGAAAGGTCAGGACTGGAGACATAAAGTTGGAGATATTAACATTTGGGTGATATTGAAACTTTAGAAATGGATAAAACCTGGTAGGGAGTAAGAAGCAGGGAGAGGAGATGTCTGTGGGAGGAGCTTGGGGAACTCTAACATGTAGGATCCCATGAAGAGAAGAGCTAGTAAAGGAATGGACATAGGTTGGAGGAAGTATAGGAAGTTGTGGTATCTCAAAAACTAAATGAATGAAATACTTGAGGAAGAAGGCATGTTCAAGAGTGTCAAACGCTGTCAAATCAAGCAGGAAGAGGACTAAAAATTGGCTGTTGGATATAATAATGTAAAGTTCATAATGTCCGTCCAAAAGAAGTTTTAATATCAGGTGTAAATAAAAGCCAGATAGAGGTTATAGACAATGGATTTTTCGTTCTATGAAAGGAAACAGAGAAAAAGCTAAACTAGGATGTGAAGTTGAGGAGGTTTGTTGTTATTTGCTTGGTAGTCAGTTTTTAAAGATGGCAGAAATTACAGGACTTTGGGGATCTACTTTAAAACATACAACCTTTTTATTAAAGGCCTTAATTTTGACTTTAAGGTTGATTTCAGAGTTGGAGCAAGATTAGTCAGGAAGCTAGTGCAAGAATACAGGGAAAATAGGACAGTAGTTTGAACTGCAGTGCGAATAGTGTAGAGGAGAAAAGAGAATGCATTTGAGGTAGATTTTGGAGGTAGAGTTGGAAAGACTCGTGGAGTTGGTTGTGGAAAGTGAGGGAAAGGAGGAACCAAGGATAATGAAGTGTCTAATTTTTTTTTATTACAGTTGACATTAAAAAAACATCGTGATTAGCTATTTAGGAGTATATAACTCATGAAGTGATTCCCTCATAGGTCTGGCACCCACTGGCACTATACATAATTATTAAAATATTATTGACTGTATTTCTTATGTTATACTTTACATCATCCATAACTATTTTGACACTATCAATTTGTACCTCTTAATCCCCTCACCTTTTTCACCCAACCCTTAACCCCCCTCCCCTCTGACAACCATGCATTTTTTTTCTGTAAGTTTGTTTCTGATTTGTTTGCTCGTTTTTAATTTTTAGATTCCACATATAAGTGAAATCATATGGTCTTTGTCTTTGTCTATTTGACATTTCATTTAGCATAATACTCTCTAAGTCCCTCCATGTTGTTGCTGATGGTAAGATTGCATTCTTTTTATGGCTAATATTCCATTGTATATGTGTACCACTTCTTTATCCAATTGTTATCAGTGGACACTTATATGCATGAGGGTTCCCTTTTCTTCACAAGAATAACCAAAATTTCTTTCTAGAGCAATTAGGTGTCTGAAGGTGCCATTTAGTATTAGGTTGGTGCAAAAGTAATTGAGGTTTTGGACCATGAATTTTAAATAATTAAATCATCAAACACATCTTTATTAATCAAAATAGAAACCATTACAATCAGCATATTTTTACCAACAAGAAGTAAGTTTGTTTATTCCTGTAGTGTAAAAATCTTTGCTTTGTGATTCGACAAACTCTTGGAAAACATCATCTGCATCTGCTTAGTTATGGAAGCATTTTCCCTGCAAAAAAGTTGAGATGTTTGAAGAAGTGGTAGTTGAGTTGGTTGGTGAGAGGTCAGGTGAATATGGTGGGTGAGGCAAAACTTCATAGACCAATTTATTCAAAGTTTAAAGCATTGGTTATGCAATGTGTGGTGGGGCATTGTCGTAGAGAAGAATTGGGCCCTTTCTGTTGACCAATGCCATCTGCATGTGTTGCCGTTTTTGGTGCATCTTATCTATTTGCTGAGCATACTTCTCAATTGTAATGGTTTCACTGGGATTCAGAACGCTGAATTGGATTGGACCAGCAGATACCACCAAACAGTGACAATGACCATTTTTGGGTGCAAATTTGGCTTTGGGAAGTGCTTTGGAGCTTCTTCTAGGTCCAACCTCTGAGCTGGTCATCACTGGCTGTTATCTAAAATCCACTTTTCATCGCACATCACAATCCGATTGAAAAATGGTTCATGGTTGTGTAGAATAAGAGAAGATGACACTTCAAAATGATAATTTCTTTGACCTTCAGTCAGCTCATGAGGCACCCACTTGAGCTTTTTCACCTTTCCAACTTGCTTCAGATACCAAACGATTGTAGAATGGTTGATGTTGAGTTCTTCAGCAACTTCTCGTGTAGTTGGTTGTTAAGATGATCAACTTCGATGATTGCTCTCAATTGGTTTGTGTCAACTTCCGAGGGCCGGCCACTACGTTCCTCATCTTTAGGGCTCACGTCTCCTTTGCAAAACTTGAACCACCTCTGCACTGTACATTTGTTAGCAGTTCCTGGGCTAAAGGCGTTGTTAATGTTGCAAGTTCTTCACTTGCTTCACTCCCCATTTTGAACTCCAATGAGAAAATCAGTCGAAATTGCCTTTTGTCTAACATCCTTTTCATAGTCTAAACTAAATATAAAATAAACAGCAAGTAATAAGTAATTAGCAAAACAACATAAAGCAAGAAATGAGCATTAAAATGATGTATAACATAATCACATTTTATTTAAGAATGTATTCCAATATCAAACAGCCAATTTCAGCAGTGCAAAAACCGTGATTACTTTTGTACTAACCTAATAAAATGAGAAAAATTGGGAGATTAAATACATTTTGTTGTGATTTATTGTGAGTATGAGAGTTTACTTTTTGATTTGTTAAGTCTGAAATTGCAAATGACTCATCTTCTTAGGAGAAATTCTTTAAAGTGGAACTGCTAAATTGATGTGTTAATTTTTAAATGTATGTTTCTAAACTGAAACCTCTAACTGTATTTGAGATTGTCTACTTCTACATTGTGGCCAACTCTGGATATTGCCTATCTTTTCAGTCATTGCTAACCTAGTAGTAAAAATGATATTTCAAGTTTTTCATATCTTTGGCTATAGTTCACACCAGTTTATATTTTGGTTTTCAGATTTTTTTGTTTTGTTTTGTTTTGTTTTTTTGGTGAGAGGATCATTTGTTGTGATGTGTGTGGATGTGGTGGTCCTTTTGTGTCCTTTATTAATTTCATTTTCTTATTGATTTATGAGAGTTACTTGTATTATATATTAGAAACAATAATTTAGCAAATCCATTGCAACTTTTATTTGGGCTGTCATTTATTAGATAGTGTAATTTGTGGTGAGTACTACTTTTGTATTATAAGAGTTTTAAATTTGTATAGAGTAAAAATTTGTATTCATCGTTTTTATTTTTTGTTCTTGTGTTAGTTTTATGTGTATGTAACCCAAATATCAGCTTTCCTTTCAGAGTTAAATAAGATTTGTACAGATTTGTAATCCATGTCCCATGGGAAGCCTTTCCTAAAACATCTGCAAATTCCTGATGGCTTATATTTCATAGTATTTTCTGAGTTCTTGCCACATTAAACTTTTGATTTCACACACATCTGATTTTTTGCATCTTTTTTTGTTGTTCTTCCATGTCAACTTTTTCATCATTCTTTGACTTCCTCAAAGCCATTCATACAAGGGACTGTGCTTTATTTTTTCAAATGACAAAGCTGTGCACCAGGTACTGAATACTTCTTGAGCAACTTAAAATAGCATTACAAAGTATTTACAACTCCCATATATGATTGATTCTAATTGTAGACTCTTTAGTTTATTCCATTTGATCTTATAGTTTAAAATATGGTTATTATTATAGTAACTTTATAATTATTTACTAATTCATTAACATTTATTGACTACCTACTATGCGCTAATCACTGTAGTAAATGTGAGAAACACAGTGGTGAACAAGACAAACATTCTATTCTTTCTCTCCTTGGGAATTTAAATTTTATTGGGAAGTTAGAGATAATTGGCAACAGAATTATATATTTTGAAAATTCAAAAATCCAACTTTAATTGTGAAAAAACAAATAATTAAGGTGAAGTGATAGTAATTCAAATGTCTGCTTTATAGAGTGAAGTCAGGAAAGGGTTCTGAGAATTTGACATTAAACCTGAAAAGAGAAGGATAAGAATGACCCAGCCCTTTGAGGTGTTTCATCAAGGCAGAGATGAGGCTAAGGCAGAGATGCTGAGGCAGGACTCCAGTCACATGAATGAAGGTGACATGATTCTTCTGCTTAGGTGCTCTTATATTCTTTAACCTTGAACTTCATTTCTTCAAGAAGATATATAATAATTTTTCACCATTGTCAGGGTTTTCAAATCAGAAATCCAACTCCAGTGTAACATATTGAAATGTTTCATTTTTCAATTATTTAGTTATTTTCTTTAGGCATACTAATTAGCTATGTTATTAGATTTCTATTGCTTTTACTTCATAGCCATCATTTTCTCTTAAAATTTTTTTCTCGTTGTCCCTTTTCTTTTTATTTATGTGTGGCTTTCTCAGGTCTGTCTTCTACATTAGGCTTTGTTTTTCCTACTTTTGTTTTAGACTGCTTCAGATGCTATGCTAAGTTCTCCAGTGGTGTTTTTTCCCTAACTTTTGTACCTTTCCTTTAACAGTTCTCTTTTCATCTTAGCATTATTATTTTTTTGGTATATTTCTTCTTTCATCTCTTATTTTATGGGGCTCTTCATTTCTCTAATTTTCCTTAGATGTTCAAATAGTTATAATCTTTTTCTTTATATATTGTTAAACTTATTGGAGTGACATTGGTTAGCAAAAATTACCTAGGCTCCAGGTGTGCAATTCTACAGTGCATCATCTGTGTTGCATTATGTGTTCGCTTCTCAGCATCAGTTCTTTTTCCATCACCATGTACTTGACTCCCCATCCTTCCTCTCTCACCCCCTCCCCCTGGCACTCAGGTAACCACTAAACTATTGGTTGTGTCCATGAGTTTTTGTTTCTTTGCTGCTTTCAATTTTATATTCCACATGTGAGTGAAGTCATATAGTCCTTGTTTTTTTCTGTTTGGCTTATTTTGCTTAACACAATGATCTCAAGGTCCATCGATATTGTTGCAAATGGCAGTATTTCATATCTTCTTATACCTGAGTAATATTCCATTGTGCATATGTACCACAGCTTCTTTATCCAGTCATCTGTCACAGGGCACTTTGGTTGTTTCCATGACTTGGCTACCACGAACAGCACTATGATCCACATTGGGCTATATAAGTGTTTGAGGACTAAGGTTTTCAAATTTTGGGGTAGATCTCCAGAAGGGGATTGACAAGTCATATAATAACTTCATTCCCAATTTTCTGAGGAACCTCCATACTCTCTTTCATAGAATTTTTCTTCCCACCAGTAGTGTGCGAGAGTTCCTTTTTCTCCACATCCTCTCCAGCACTTGTTATTCCTTGTCTTGTTGATAATAGCCATTCTCACAGGTGTGAGGTGGGATCTCATTGTGGGTTTGATTTGCATTTCCCTGATAGCTAATGAGGATGAGCATTTTTTCATATGTCTGCTGGCCATTTGTATTTCTTCGTGGGAGAAGTGTCTGTTTAGTTCTTCTGCCCACTTTTCAATTGGGTTGTTTGTTTTTTTGTTGTTAAGTCTTATTAGTTCTTTATATACTTTATATATTTTAGATATTAGACCCTTACCTGATGCGTTATTTGCAAATATTTTCTCCCATTCAGTTGGCTGTCTCTTTGCTTTGTTGATGGTTTCTTTTGCTGTGCAGAAGCTTTTTAGTTTGATATAGTCCCATTCATTTATTTTTACCTTTACTTCCCTTGCCTTTGAGGACAGGTTCATGAAGTCTTCCTTGAGTCCTAGGTCTATAAGTTTAGTACCAATGTCTTCTTCTATACAGTTTATTGTTGCAGGTCTGATATGAAGGTCTTTAATCCATTTTGAGTTAATTTTTGTATATGGAGAGAGTTCACAGCTCAGGTTCATTCTTTTGCATATGTTTTACCAGTTTTCCCAGCACCACCTACTAAAGAGGCTGTCTTTTCCCCATTGTATGTTGTTTGCTCCTTTATCGAAAATTATTTGTCCATAAATTTGTGGGTTTATTTCTGGGTTTTCGGTTCTATTCCATTGGTCTCTATTTCTGTTCTTCTGCCAGTACCAAACTGTTTTGACTATTGATGCTTTGTAATATAAATAGAAGTCAGGGAATGTAATGACACCAGCCTTATTCTTTTTATGTAGTATTGCTTTGGCAATTCGAGGTCTTTTATGGTTCCATATAAATCTAATAATTCTTTTATCTATTTCACGAAAGTATGATTGTGGGATTTTGATGGGTATTGCATTAAATCTGTAGATTGCTTTGGGCAGAATGGCCATTTTAACCATGTTAAGTCTTCCTATCCATGAACAGGGGATATTTTTCCACCTCTTAAAGTCTGTTTCAATTTCTTTCAAAAGTGTCTTATAGTTCTCTGTGTATAAGTCTGTCACGTTCTTTGTTAAGTTAATTCCCAGGTATTTCATTCTTTTTGTTGTGATAGCAAAAGGAATTGACTCCCTCATTTCTTTTGCTTTGGATTCATTGTTTGTATAAAGGAATGCTATTGATTTTTGTACATTGATTTTGTATCCTGCGACTTTTCTATATTTGTTTATTGTTTCTAATAGTTTCCTGGTGGAATCTTTGGAATTTTTCATATAAAGGATCATGTTATCCGCAAATAGTGACAATTCGACCTCTTCTTTCCCAATTTGGATACCTTTGATTCCTTTCTTTTGCCTGATTGCTGTGGCTAGAACTTCCAGTACTATATTAAATAACAGTGGTGACAGGGGGCATCCCTGTCTTGTTCCTGATTTTAGGGGAATAGGTTTCAGCTTTTCCCCATTCAGTATGATGTTAGCCGAGGGTCTCTCATATATGGCCTTTATTATGTTGAGATACTTTCCT